>PVLA01012034.1:0-47757 GCA_004027455.1 Hydrochoerus hydrochaeris
TGAGACTATCCTCATTAGTGAAATAAATAAGAATCATATTTATAAACATCATATTGTGCCTCTAGTGTAAAAAGTAAATAAGAACTGCAAGTGTAATAAAACCAAAATGTGTAATTGCTATTGTAAAAAAGAGAGGAAAAGCAAGTGCTCTAAGGGATATAACTGCGTGTATGTTTGAGTGTGTAAAATAGATGACCATATTGCTGAATCTTTGTTGGATGTTTGAGCAAAACTGTTTGTAGTCTGACTGTTTGAATATTTACTATGTACCCTTTAACTTTGTAACTTGAACAACTACATCCAGGATGACAGCACATAATTTATAAATTACTGATTTCTTAGTGGGGCTTTTTCTCATTCTCCTTTTTCCTTCTTTCTTTTAGAATTCTGTATTGTTGCTACCCTTTTTTCTTTTTTTTCCCTTCTCTTTAAATAAAAGTTTAAAAATGTATAATTGCTATTGTAAAAAAAGAGGAAATAGGAAGTGCTATAAAAGATATAGCTGCATGTATGTTTAGCTGTGTGGGATTGATGACCATATTTCTAGGTTCTTGTTGGATTGTTGAACAGATCTGTTTGCACTCTCACTGCTTTAGTGTCCACTTTGTGTGCTTTAATTCTGTAACTTGAATAACTATTTCTTAAAGGACAATATGTAATGTATCAACTAGTGATTTCTTACTATTTATCTTCTTTTCTTGAAATTCTGTAATATTTCTACCTTTTTCCTGTTTTTTTCTCTTTAAATAAAAAAAAATTTTAAAAAACCTCAAAGGTCTAGCATAACAAAGGACACAATGAAATGGAAAAATAGCCTATGAATTGGAAGAAAATATTTGCTAACAGTATATAAAGCAAAAGGTTAATACTGAAATTATTTAAAGAACTCAACTTGATAGAAAAAAACAAAGAATACTTAAAATGGGCAAAGGATAAGTTAAACTTAAGGCATATGTTATGTTCTTTTGGACTTGCTTAGTTTTTCATTGTCATTTTAGTTTGCCAAAACTATCTGTGTGAAGAACTCTTTGGAAAGCATTTATGAAACTTTTTGCAACTTTGTCTCACAAAGCATCGTAACAGTTGCAGGAATGATCTAGGTCTCCAGATCATTTTATGTCCCCTACTTGGTATAGGAATTCCAGTACAAAGACAGCCTCAGTGTGGTTGTCCCCTTGCTCCTATCCAGAAAAATTATGGTGATCGGGGTATGTTGGAAAATCCAGAAATATCAACCGTCTGGTTCCATTGTTACATCAAACCCTTGGGACAATTACAGAAAAATCTAAGGGCCGGCCAAAGATAAAATGGAGAGGCGAAGGAGGGGATGGATAAGAAATCTGGTGTAGCTGATTTTTCAGGTCCTCTTCCTGGATTTTCACATAAATTATTTCATGTATTCTCCTTTATATCACTTAGACACAAACAACTGATCGTTCTTGATTCTGAAAATTTCTATTTGGCATCATGTAAGTCAGAAAAATTTGGCCTCATGTAAACCAGTCGGGATGCCTCTAAACGTCATAGATTGGTGGGATCCCTGAGTGGACTCATGTGAATGAGATTTTGATTCTTTTTCACCCTTAATACAACAGCTGAGGCAAGTAGTATATTTTTTCCCCTAAGAATATTTTCCAATTATAAGCTTTTCTACTTACTGGTTATGTTCCTTACACAAATGACTTACTCTCTCTATGAGGTATGCTCAGAAAATGCAGTAAATGTCTAAATTTTTCAAACTTCATTGTGGCAAAAGACACATTACCATTCATCCCCTTCAAAATACTCTCCCTCACTCTGCACACCATGGTCCCTGCTGCTTTCTGAGGCAGTACTGGAAGTCCACTTTCATGTCTTTGATCACACTGCCATGGCTGTTTTAATTGCATACCTTTGTCTTTTATGGTCACTTTCACTTTGAAGAAAACCTAGAAGTTACACAGTCCCAGATGCAGGGCCTAAGGTGGGAAAGAATGCACCATAATGTCTTTGCAAGCCCGCCTTTCTGTTGGATGGCACTCAGCAGTGGCATTCACTGTACTTCTCATCATATTTCACAAAACATGAAAAGGGAGTTCCAAAACTGCTTCAGAGAGTGGCAAGAATGATGGGGTAGATGTGTCTGAAGCAAGGGGGAGTATTTTCGGAGAATTTAATGGCAGTGTATCTCTGACTGTAATCATGTTTTAAAAATGTAAGCATTCATGGTGTACTTTTAAGTTAATTTTGTTGATACATTTTGAATATGCATAATGATAACACTCATTATACAGAATTTACGCTTTTAGACGAGATGTCTCCTTTTTTCTCATTTCCCTCACCTCCTGTCATAGTTTATGACATAGTTATGAAAAAGCCTCATGAAATTATGCGTTTGTGAATGGTTTATTGTGTAGCACTTGGATTGGTGGTGTGAGTGCTACACCCACCTAGGGGTGGAGCCGGGATATGATGTAACAGCGGGAAGAAGCTGTTTCTCTCTCTCTCTTGTGGGTTGGCGCCTTGCTGTTTGCAGCTGCCACGAACTGCGGTCCCACCACGCCACCCTGCCTTGGAGCCAACTGAGTATGGGCTGAAACTTCCAAGAACTGTAAGAAATACACCTTTCCTTCCCTAACTTTGGAGATCAGGTATTTTGTCTCAGTAATCTTTTAAAAGTACCAAAGATACCTCCCTTCAATCTCTTTTTCCTTCCTTATTTGCAAAAGCTTTGTTTCCAATTTTTCCTTTTATTCTCTTTTTTTCCTTTTCTCTTCCTTCCTTTCCCCCTTCCCCTCCCTAGGTTTCCTTCCCAGTTGAACATTTTCTTCCTATGTCACAGTACCTATTACACATTTTGGTTCTTATTTACACTTTGGCTTTCTCACACCAGAAAAAACAATGTGATATTTACACGTATACCCAATTTATTTCACTGAAGAGTGGTCTCAAGGTGCATCCATTTAGCTAGAAATGTCTCAGGTTTATCCTTCTTTATGCCAGAGTAGTACTCCATTGCATTAAAAAGCATCTTCTTTATCCATTCTTCAGTTGATGAACATTTGAATTGCTTCCAAACTGTGCCACTATAAACGTGGATGTGCATATAATAATGTGGTATGATACTTTTCATTCTTCTGGGAAGATACCTAGAAGAGGAATAGCTAGGTCAAATGGAACCTCTACTTTTAGTTTTTTGAAGGAATATCTGCACTGATTTCCACAGTGGTTGCACTAGTCACCACTCCCAGCAATAGTGCAGAAAGGTTCCTTTTCCTCCACAGCTCCTCCAGAATTTGTTGTTGGTTGATTTCTTGATAATAGCCATTATTCTTGGAGTGAGATGGAATCACAGTGTTGTTTTAATTTGCATCTCTCAAATGACCAGTGATGTTGAACACTTTTTCATATTTCCACTTGCTTTTTTTTACTTCTCCATCTGAGAAGTGTTATTCATTTTAGATGCCCATTTTTGGATTGTGTCTTTAAATTCAGGGGAGTCTGCTCTTTTTGTAACTTATATATTCTAAATATTATTCCTTTGTCTGAGGAACAGCTAGAAAATTTTTTTCCCACTCTAGGTTGTCTCTTCACTCTGTTGATAGTTCCTTTTACTGTGCAAAAGTTTTTTTTGACAAGATCTCAGTTGTTCTTTGGGATATTTCCCATGCAATGGGGTTTTATTCATGAAGTCTTTGCCTACACCCATGTCTTCAACTGTTCTACCTATTTACTTGTACAGTAGATCTAGTGTTTGTGTTTTAATGTTTAGATCTTTGATACATTTTAGTTTAGTTTAGTGCATGATGAGAAACATGGCTAGTTTTAGTCTTAGTGGTGTGATAAGCCAGTTTTTCCAACATCATTTAATAAAGAGGCTATATTTCTTCCAGTGAACATGTTTGGCCTCCTTTTCAAGGGTAAGATGTCTGAATGTGTTTGGAGTTGTTTCTGTTCCATTCTGTCTAATCTGTTCCATTGATCCTCAGGTCTGTTTTATTTTATTTTGCCAGCATCATGCTGACTTTATCACAGTAGCATTGTATAGAATTTCAAGTCAGGAATTGGGATGCCCCTGCTTTGACTTTGTTGCTATTTTAGGTCTCTTCTGGTTCCAAATGAATTTTAGGATTATTTTCTCTAATTCTGTGAGATATGCTGGTGGTAGAAAGATAAATGAGATTCTGTTTGTCAGTGACATATAATATGTGGCAGAAATATCAAGCACAATGAAAATTGAACAGTGACCTTTTAAAATGGTATTGAAGAGTCATTAGGGACCCTAATTAGAGTTGTTACCACTGAGTTGAATAATGAAATAGCAAATCAGACTTTAGTTAGTTGCAAAGCAGTAAATGAGAATGGAGAATATTAGGTCTTCTCCTAGGGCATAAATAAAAGGAAGCTTATAGAGAGTTAACTATGGAGAAATAGGGTCAAGGGCCAGGTTTTTATAATGCAGAAGTTAGATAATATCTGCAGATAGAGTAAACATAATAATAGCAAACTATATTGCTTACAATGTGCCAGATATTATTCTAAACACACAGATTAATTCATTTTCATCTTCACAACATTACAGTATTATGACTCTCTATACTGCTGTTATTATCCACATCTAATAAATGAGGAAAATGAGGCACAGAGAGGTTAACTAATTGAGTAAATTCATGCACAACTGGTATCAGAAACAGGATTTGAATACAGCTCATAAATCTATGCTTTTAATTTGTACACTTGGCTGGAAAGAAGACGACCCAGGAAAACAGAGAAAAAAGGGAAATAATCCTACACATACAAATTTGGAGACCAGATGTATTTCAAAATTCAGAGACTTTCAATTTTTACTACAGTATTTGTGTACATGTATTATTATACAAAATTAGAACCTGGGACTGCACTCTGAAACAATCTCTTTGATCACTGATACTTGTGTAGTAAATGTCTTATTTTAAAGAAAAAAAAAAAGACTAGGTCAGGCATGGTGGGGCACACCTGTAATCCCAGCACTTGGGAGGCAGAGGCAGGAGGATCACTGTGTGAGTTTGAGGCAGGCCTGGGCTACATAGTGAGCTCAAGGCCAGCCTGACTGTGTCTTAAAAAAAAGGATTATAATATTCTGTCAGTTTAGGCCAAGTTCTATTTGCAATTTAAGTTACTCAAACAGTTTTTTTAATCCAGAGCTGATAATAATTTTAGACTGTGGATAAGGAATAGCCAAATATCTCAGAAGGAGAGGAAGGAGGGCAGATAGTAGGTTGGCCTTGGGAAGAGCTGGAAGAGAGAAACAAAAACAAGATAAAAAAGATTAGGTCCCAAATAGAAGCTCTGTTTAGCTTTGTTATCCAAGGTCAGACTCCACACCTCCCTCACCTTTACCACAGAGTCTAGAACCAGCCTCTCATCACTGAAGTCCCTGCAGCTGGTCCTGCCTCTCCCTTTCAGGTGTGAGACAGGGAAAGAGGAGCGAGATGGAGGACAGATGGTGCTCCTAGAATCTCTATAGACCCGATTTCCCTTTGCAACTAGCAGTATAACCTTTTAATTAATTAATTAGCTACCCAATTTTGTGTATGAGGGGACCTTAGCTATGTGTAAAACCTTGGAAAGGAATTAAGGGACAAATAAAGCAAAACAGAAAGTCTGCATTGTGACCCTCAGCAAAAGATGGGGCAGGAGACTGAATGAACATGGAGAAGAGACCTTAAGTTGATCTGATAGGAAGGAAAGACTGGGAGCCTGTTGGAACCTATTGAGACTGAGATAAACACTGCAACAGTGAGCACTGGTCCAGAAGCTGTGCAGTATCTACCACTGCACTTCACCTTCCTGGCCTCCCCAGGTCACAGGCATCCAGGTCTCTTTATCCCACAGACAGGGCTCAGGTAGTATATTTAATCAGATAGAAGAGGGGAAGCACAAAAATGTTACTGGGGTCCCCTGTAGTGACTGTGGTCAAAGGAATTCAGAAAAACCTTGTTAAAGAGTGCTGTATGTATGAGTGCTTCCAATGGTGTTAAGTACATACTGAACAAAAAAACTGAGACAATATTTGTGGTGTGATTGAGTTCTATTACACTACAGTATCAAGTATTTTAGGAGTAAAAAAGTCTTTGGTCTGAAAATTTAATACTTACGTAAAATATATTTTAGGCAACTGACTTCGGAAGTATAACCCTATGAGTTCAAGGACAGTTGGATTTTTATTTCTTCTGCCAAAATTACTAAAATAATGGTGTGATAGAAATGTAAAAATTAATATATTTTGTGATTCAGCAGCATCTTCAAACCCAGAGTTTAATTTTAGAGTCAGTATCATTTTGTTGGCCATTCTCTAAATCCAAAGCAAACGAGTTGTCAAGACACACCATCTGGTTAGGCTATTAGTGAAAAATCAGATGATATGCTGGTCAAACCTGAGGATGTTACATAG
This sequence comes from Hydrochoerus hydrochaeris, assembly GCA_004027455.1. NCBI lineage: Eukaryota > Metazoa > Chordata > Mammalia > Rodentia > Hydrochaeridae > Hydrochoerus > Hydrochoerus hydrochaeris. Next base: position 6,413 of record PVLA01012034.1, read on the forward strand.
TTGAGAGGAATAACACACATATTAGGTATCAGATACAAACATTCTGATCCCCATCTACCTCTTCAATTTTTGCCCTCTAAACTGGTAGCAGTTTGGCAGATCATTTCGTACCCAAAAAGGAGGGAAAAATTGGAGCAATTAGCGTAAAAGAAAAAAAAAGACTTGTTAGTGGTAGAAGGGGCAAAGTCTCTAAACAGAAGTGAGAGACCTTCTGATTTCACTCTAGTGGGCACATCTAAGGTCAGTGGTGATAAATCCTACCCAGTATAGGAAAGGTTAATAAAATTCTTCAAAAAGGGTAGTAAGTTTTCTTTATTTTAGGTATTCAAATAGTGAATATCAAGAAGTAAATATAGGAAATTCTTATATTGGAAAGAAGATTAAAGTAAATGATATCTAAGTCCCTCTTCCAGTACTAAAAAAAACCCTCTAATAACAACAAAAATTATAGCTACACCTTTTTTCTTCCCCAAGCAATATGATATCTTCAAAAGGGGATGCCAATGAGAAAAGTCAAGTTGATGCAGAGACCCGAATTGGTTATACAATTATGCAACCAGATTTTAAGTGTTCTGGATGAAAGCAGCTACCCTGACTGCCCATTTCCTTAGTCATACAGATGCACTATTGGAAACAAAAAATCTGTGGTAGGCAGAAACCAGTCCAAGCTATGGAGCTTTCCAACAGGATATAATTACAAAAGAGAAACAATTATTATAGCTCAGAAGAGACAAATTCAGCACAATTCATTACCCTTTTAAATACACCCACCCTTTCACTCCTCTTTGGACTCTGTCGCATGCACTGTTTCCTGGGCTCTCTAGGGGGCAGTGTGATTAAGATAATGCTGCGTATCTCTTATTTCCTTTATTTTTTATCTTTATTTAAGGGGAAAAAAGACACAGAAAGGAAAAACAAAAAGCAAAAGAGACAAACAAACAACAGCAACAAGTTCAAAACAATAACAGTATAAGTTTTCAAAACAAGATGATAGGAATTTAATAATGGTTGTAATATTGCATATTATTATCTTCAAAAGAGTTGCTTAGATTACAAGATATAGACATGCAAGATTGATCTAATCATATGAATATTAACTATTCTTTTCCAAGAACTAATAGAATTAGTACTATAGTCATCTTAGCTATCTTACATATATATGTATATGTGTGTATATATACACACAAATTTATGTCTTTTTCCTTTTCCCTTCCTTCTTTTCTCCTTTCCCCATCCCAGTTACTTTTCATCTTCGAGAAATTTCTTACCCTTACACAATATTTATTGTAGATTTTGGATCATATTTGCTCTTTCAGGTTCTTATACTAGGGAGACAATACAGTATTTACACATGTGAGTTTGATTTACTCATTTCCTTTATATTGAAGAGACAGCCAAGATTAACCATTCCAGTTTCTTTTTATAGTACATACTACATAAGAAACTCAAGCTTTTCATTGTTGTAAACCATCTGGAGTTCTCTGGCATGTGGCAGTAGTCTTTGCTTGATGTTTATAAGTAGTAACTTTGAGGTATTGTAATTTGCTTATACACAAAGTAATAATGAAAAGCAACAGGAAACAACCACTAACGTGCAGTATTCTGACATTACTAAGCTATGCTACTCAATATAGTAAATGTATTAAATGCATTTTAACTTCTTGGTATTTTCTATTTATGGTTGGTTTATTTGGTGTAAGTTGAGAAGCATCATAATGACAACTCATCTGGCTTTTTTGTTGTCCCCAAAGTATAAGAGGACTGCTTCCAACCTCATACAGGGGAAAATGAGCTGTGGATGGCTTCCCAAGCAGGTGAATGCCACCTCCTGAGACAGTCTAGAAGAGGTGACTCATCAAAAAATGTAAGTAGATACGGATAATCTTCTGCCTCCTAAATAGCTTCTAATGTCTTTCCAGAAAGCATTGCTCTCTGAGAGGCAAGACAAAGGCAGCAGGTGAATTAACTGCCACCCGGGGATTGGGAAGTGGGAAGAAGGGCAGTATTAAATGCTAACCTGCTCTGTCTTGTAATTTCCTCAGAATCCAGACATAACCTACTTCCTGGCCCAGGATAATCTTAAAAATAGCACTATATTGGATGTCTATTGTTTACTTGTCCTGTAAACATCTCTGTATATCATTTTATTTGATCTTTGTAAACAACATTGTGAAGAAGTTATGTTAACACAGATATTTATTATTATTTTTTTCAAACATTTTGCACCTGCAAAAACTGCAGGATTTAAATGACAATTTTGGAGTTTAAGTTAAAGACAAAGATGATTCTCTTCTCCCATTCGATCTCAGCTGCACTTTTTATCTATGTGAATTTAGGAGACTTATTTTGTGAGCTTTAGTTTCTTTACTTTTTTATGAAATGAGAGCTAAACTGGTAAAGAGGGCTTGAAGAGGTGGATGTTTACTAAATTGTGTTCACCTCACAGAATTATCCTGAACTTGAGATAATAAAGGTTGATAGAGCTCTGTAAGGTATAGCAAGATGATTTTCTTATTCTCAACACAGGTGAGAGTATGAAGCTTCGGAGCCAGAGTTTCTTTTCTAGTAGTGTGACCTCAGTTGATTTTTTTCAATCTTCCTAAGCCCCAATTTGCTCATCTGTAAAATGGGAAAAATACAACCTACCCTATATGGCTGATGTGAGGATTAATTAAGGTCAAGTACAGGGCCTGGGAGCCAAACATGCGCGAGTTGAATCCCAGCACACGAGGAAGTTTTGGAATATCTCTCCAAACTGGTAAGCCACACCTAGCATCTCAAATAAACATAGGACTCAAGGGAGGTCCCCACAAGCCTAACTGGTCCATGCCTAGCAACCTCCAACCAGCTAACAGGGGCCTGAATTCAGTCCTGGGAGCCAAACATGAACAAGTTGAATCCCAGTGCACAGGGAAGCTTTGGAACATCAATCCCAGCCAGTAAGATCATGTCCAGCATACCAAATCACCAGAGGACACATGGGAGGTCTCCATGAGCCTAACTGGTCCATGCCCAGCAAACTCCAAGTGGCTACCAGGGACCTGAATTCAGTCCTGGGAGCAGAACGTGCATGAGTTGATTCCCAGTGCAAGGGGGAAGCTTTGAAATATTGCTCCCCGTGGGTAAGACCATGCCCAGTGTCCCAAATCACCAGAGGACACACGGGAGGTCCTCATAGGCCTAACTGGCTATACACAGTGATCTTCAAGCAGCAAGAAGTTGCCTGCAAGCTGCCCCAGGAGCCAAAAGTGGGCAAGGTGATTCCCAGCACATGGGGGAAGCTTTGGAACATCACTTGGAACTCAGAAATACAGGAAAATGACAAAATGAAAGAGCAAAATCCAATCTACAACTTCCAGCCCAACCCAAACAAGCCTAGGAGACATGGACATAGAAGAAAATGTAAGCCATACTCCTGAAATTCCTGAAATGATAACAACTGAAGTAAAGAAACAACTCAGGGAAGCTATAAGAGAACTCAGATCAGAAACAATCTCCCAGGTAAAAGAGGAAATGATAAATGTAATGAAAAAAATGCTGAACACATCTAAGGAAGACATAGTTAAAAAATTAGAGGAATAATGTAAAAAGATGGAAACCTTGAATGAACAATATAAGAAACAAACAGTATGCATGAAGCAGATTCAAAGAGATATACAGGAAATCAAAAATTCCATTGAAAGTTGGCAAAAGCACCTCAACGAAAGTGAAGATAGAGTTTCAGACCTTGAAGCCAAGATTGTAGCTAGTGAACAGGAAAGGAAATATCTTTTAAAAATAACAAGGAATCAGGAAATAACAATTCAATAGTTGCAAGATGATGCAAAGAAAAACAACATAATATTGATAGGTATAAATGAAAAAGAAGGTGACAGCACAAATGATATCAAGAGGCTATTTACAGAAGTAATAGCTGAAAATTTCCCAAACATGAGAATGGAAACTGACAAACAGATCAGTGAAGCATATAGAACTCCAAATAACCATAACCAAAATAAAACTACCCCAGACATGTAATAATCAACATCCCAGAAATCCAACATAAGAACAGAGTACTAAAAGCTGCTAGAGAGAGGAGATAGACCACCTATAAAGGAAAGCCTATTGGAATCACAGCAGACTTCTCAACATAAACAATGAAGTCAAGAAGAGCATAGAGTGAAGTATTTCAGATCCCATAGGAAAATGATTTCCAACCCAGACTGATGTATCCTGCAAAACTGTCCTTCAAAATTGACGGAGAAATAAGATACATCCATGGCAAAGAACAGCTGAAGAACTTCATGACCACCAAACCAACTCTGCAAAGAATACTGAAAGACATTCTAGACAGACATATGAAAACCACTAAGCAAGGCAAACAATTAAACAGAGTGGAAAAGTAAAGAATCAACAGCAGAAAGATAACATGTCAAAAGAAAACCAATATATATCCTTATAACCATTAATGTAAATGGCCTCAATTCACCAATTAAAAGAAACAGACTGGGAGAATGGATCAAGAAACAACATCCTACCACATACTGTATACAAAAAACCCATCTAACCCAAAAGGAAACTCATAGACTGAAAGTCAAAGGATGAAAAACAATACTCCATGCAACAGTATCCTCCCAAAAAAAAGCAGGGGTATCTCTTCTGTTAGCAGACAATGTGGACTTAAAACCAAGAATGATCCAAAGAGATAAACAAGGTCACTACTAGTTAGGGGAACCTACTAGTTAGGGGAAAACTTCAAGAGGAAAAGATAACAATCTTATATGTATATGCACCAAATTAGGTATCATACAGCTATACAAAAAAATTTTAACAGCAATGAAAAATCCATTAAGCAAAACACAATTATAACAAGAGACCTTAACATGCCATTGACACAAAGGGACAGATCAACTAGACAGAAAATCAGCAAAGATATAACAACTGAATCACACCTGTGAACAAATGGACTTGATGGACATATACAGAGTGTTCCATCCCACAACACCAGAATACACAATCTTCTCAGCAGCATGTGGAACATTCTCTAAAATAGACCACATACTATCCCACAGAACATGCTTAAGTAAGTGCAAAAGAATTGAAATCATCTTATGCATGTAATTGGATCATAGCACCATCAAACTGGAAATGAATGACAAAAGAAACTGCAAAAACCACACAAACACATGGAAATTGAAAAATATACTCCTGAACAATCAGTGGGTCACAGAGGAAATTAAAGAAGAAATTAAACAATATGTACAAGCAAATGAAAATACAAATTCAACTTACCAGAACCTGTGGAATGCAACAAAAGCAAACCTCAGGGGAAATTTTATTGCAGCAAATTCCCACACCAGGAAAACAGAACCAACACAAATAAACAACCTGATGCTACACCTCAAACATCTAGAAAAAGAAGAGCAAGTCAAGCCCAAAGCCAAAAGAAGTGAAGAAATTATAAAAGTCAGAGAAGAAATCAATGCAATAGAGACTTAAAAAACAATATGAAGAATCAATAATTCAGAGTTCTTTGAAAGAATAAATAAAATTGATAAGGCCCTAGCCAATCTTATTAAAAAGAAAGGAAAAAACTCAAATTCATGCAATAAGGAATGAAAAAGGTGAAATCACTTATAGACCCTGTGGAAATACAGAAGATCATCAATACCTATTTCAAAAGCCTCTACTCTCATAGGCTTGAAAACACAGAAAAATGGACAGATTCCTGGAAGCATATGAAATACCAAAGCTGGGTCAAGAAGATGTAAAACTGCTGAATAACCCAATTTCTATTAATGAAATTGAAAGTGTAATTCAAACCTCACCAACAAAGAAAAGCCCAGGTCCTCATGGATTCACTGTGGAATTCTACAAGAAAGTCAAGGAAGACTTAATGCCAACACTCCTCAAACTATTCAATGAAATTGAAAGGGAAGCAATTCTCACTAACTTATTCCTGGAAACAAGTATTACTCTAATACCAAAACCAGAAAAACACCCAACCAAAAAAGAGAACCACAGGCCAATCTCCCTAATGAACATAGACGTAAAAATTCTCAATAAAATACTGGCAAACAGAATGCAGCAAATCAGCAAGAAGATTATACACCATGACCAAGTGGGATTTATCCCAGGAACGCAGGGATGGTTCAACATATGCAAATCAATAAATGTAATCCACCATATCAATAGAGCCAAAAATAAGAACCACAGGATCATTTCTGTAGGTGCAGAAAAAGCTTTTGATAAGGCCCAGCACTCATTCATGGTAAGAACCTTACAGAAAATTGGAATAGATGGCCTTTACCTCAAAATGATAAAAGCCATCTATGACCATTTAGGGTAAATGGCCAAAAACTGAAAGCCTTTACCCTAAAATCAGGAACAAGACAAGGATGTCCATTATCACCACTTCTATTCAATGTAGTGCTGGAAATACTAGGCAGAGCAATTAGACAATAGAAAGAAATGGAGTAAGGATAGGAAAAGAAGAAGTTAAATTATCATTTTTTGTAGATGACATGATACTCTACATAGAAGGCCTGAAAAACTCCTCTGAAAGACTTCTAGGTATAATAAATAAATTAAGTAATGTAGCTGGATACAAAGTCAACACTCAAAAATCAATAGCATTCCTAACACTAACAACAAAATCAGTGAGAGAAAAATAAGAGAAGCCACACCCTTCACAATAGCATACAAAAAATGAAATACTTAGGAATCAATCTAACAAAAGAAGTAAAAGATCTATTTAGGGAAAATTATACTACCCTGAATAAAGAAACTGAAGAGGACCTCAGAAGATGGAAAGACATCCCTTGTTCATGGAAAAGAAGAACAAACATTGTGAAAATGGCCATTCTCCCAAAATTGTTATACAGATTTAATGCAATCCCAATCAAAATACCACGAACATACCTCACAGATCTAGAGAAATCACTCCTAAAATTCATCTGGAACCAGAAGAGACCTAGAATAGCAAAGGCAACTGTAAGCAGCAAAGGCAGGCAGGAGGCATCACAATCCCTGACTTGAAGTTATACTACAAAGCTACTGTAATAAAATCAACATGGTGCTGGAATAAAAACAGACCTGAAGATCAATGGAATAGATTTGAAGATACAACTACAACTACAAACACACTCAGTCACCTTATCTTTGACAAAGGGGTCAAACACGTTCACTGGAAGAAAGATAGTCTCTTTAATAAATGATGCTGGAAAAATTGGCTTTCCATATGTCAAAAACTAAAACTAGACCCATGTCTATCACCATGTACTAAACTAAAGTCTAAATGGATCAAAGACCTAAATATTAAAACCTAAATATTAAAACAGAAATACTAAATCTGTTGGAAGACAAAGTAGGTAGAAATCTTGAAGGCATAGGGGTAGGTAGAGAATTCATGAACAAGAATCAAGCCACACGCGAAATACTTCACAGAATCAATAACTGAGATCACGTCCTATTAAAGAGTTTTTGCATGTTGAAAGTAATCACCAGCATAGTAAAAAGAAAACCCACATATTTGGAAAAAACCCTAGGGTACTGTCCCTTAGACAAAGGACTTCTGTCTAGAACATATGAAGAATTAAATCAGATCCCCAAAATTCAAAGACCCATTCCAAAAATGGGCATCTGAGATGAATACACAATTCTCAGATGAAGAAATACAAATGGCAAATAAATACATGAAAAAATGTTCAGCATCATTGGTCATTAGAAAAATGCAAATTAAAACCACACTGAGATTCCATCTCACTCCAGAAAGAATGGCCAGGATAAAGAAAACTACCAACAACAAATGCTGAAGACACTGTGGGGGAAAAGGAACTCTTCTGCACTGTTGGTGGGAGTGTAGACTGGTGCAACCACTGTGAAGGTCAGTCTGGAGATTCCTCAAAAAGCTGGGATTGTAAGTCCCATTTGGCCCAGCTATTCTACTTCTGGGCATATTCCCAGAAGAACTGAAAACATCATACTACAGTGATATGCGTGCACCCATGTTTATAGCGGCACAATTTGTAATAGCTAGATCTTGGAAACAACCCAAGTGCCCATCAACTGAAGAATGGATAAAAAAGATGTGGTATTTTTATACAATGGAGTACTACTCAGCAAAAAGAATGATCACATTGAGATTTACATGTGAAAATACTGTATAGTCTCCCTAGTGTAAGAAATGTAATAGTACATAAGATACAAAAAACTCAATAAATACTGTGAAAGGATAAGTATCTGCTTAAAGGGGAAAAATAGTATCTCAGGGAAAATGAGAAAAAAGAAAAAGGAATGGAAAAGAAAAAATGTCTAAAATTATATAAACACACAGGATAGCTAAGATGATTGTGCTACAAATTCTATACGTTCTTGAAACAAAATAGTTAACTTTCATAGGATTGGAATAATTGTGCATATTATTGTATGGTGATCTGAGGAACTCTTGAAGATCATTATGTAAAATAACAACCCTAGTTATGCTCCTACCACCTTGTTTTGAAGCCCTATATTGTCAGTGTTTTGGACGCTTTGCTATTGTTATTTGTCTTTTTGTTTCATGTTTTTCTAGGCTTTTGTTTTGTTTTGTTTTTCCCTCTAATACAGAAAGGATAGGTATACATGTAGAGACTCATACATGCATAGAACTTCTCCTAAACAGTTTATGAGACTCGATTATATAATGCATGATGAAATGAACAGTGACTTTGAAGAATAAGAGACACTATGGTACCTAGTGTTGATTCCGTAGAGTCACGCTGTGAAATTCAGCAGTACTATTATGCTTTGCTCAGAGTGATTTTAGTCTGTTTTATATTGTTTAATTTCAACATGCATGAAGGTATGGACATCTATTTTGAAGAGAACGAGAGACATTATGGCAGCCATTGTTGATTTCCCTATTGTCTGTTTTTGAAGGCCTAAAATGCCTTCATCATTCTGTTCTGATCAGTTTAATACTATTTTGTTTTGTATGACTTCATTGTGTGTGATGATATGGACAATTATTTAGAAGAAAACAAGAGACAATATGATAGACAGTGATGACCTCCTGTTGTCTTGCTTTGAAATCTGTGTCTCTTACATAGTTTTCTTCTGATCTGCTTTGCTATATTATGTTTAATTTTACCCTCTTTAAAATAAAATAAAGTAAAAAGATCAAGTACAGGGGAAAAAGCTTACTAAATGCATGATAATAGTGGCAGCAGTAGAGAAGGTAATAGTAATAATAATAATAATGTGCCTTCCTTATACCTGATGAAACAGATCCAATAGTCTAATGATTTGAGACTCTGTAAACAAGTATTAAGTTGTATTTTGTCTAGAAGAAACAGATTTTATAAGCAGAAACAGATTTTATAAACAGATTTTATTTTAATTTTACTTTACTTTATTTTATGTTATTTTTCTCTCTATCCCACCCTTCCCATCTGACTCAGTCCATAGAGTCAGTTTCTTTAGGCTTTGGGAAAATAAGCCACTCACTGGAGGCCCAGGGCAGAACTAGTACAAAAGAGACTCCCTCCTTACTGCTTTAGGAATACTAGGGAGTCGTAGGCAAGAGACTATTTTCCTAAGGTGTCAGCGATTGAAGCTCTGGTCTTTCCAGGTGCTGGAACCCTATTACTTCCTGCTGAGGACCAGGTCTGAATTTGCTGGAGATTTAGGCAAGAGGAAGTACCTTGCCCTGACATGGAGCCCGGTCGTCTCTTGGTGCTCCCTCTGCTGGTCAGTTTACTGCACAGCAGGGTGATTTGGAACGGTGTAATAAATCATACAGTTACATGTTCACTTAGTAGGTCACAGAGGAAAAATTTTAATAACAAAGATCAATCACAGGACTATGTGGTATCATATGGAATGATTCATTGCAAGATAATCCAAACCTGGGAGGAAGATGGGAAGATAATAATAGTAAAGCAAAATGCATGTAAATATCAAAAAGGCTGTTAAGTCTCAGATTCATTTGAAAGTCTGGCAAAAAGGAGAAAAATGTATTGATTCCATTCCTGTTGGTGCATTTATTTAAATTTATCCTCTCAACAGGACACCACATGGCTGCAGTTTGGCCAAATGTACTCTATAAAAGAACATTATATAGTTTTTGAGACAAGATAGAAAAAATTGGGTCAAAAATCAAGTAGAATCAAAAAGAAACTGACATTTTAAATTATTTTTAAAAGACTTGCAAAAAATATAGAAATTCTAGAGAATCACTTCTTTTTAGAACATGCTGTTTTTCTCTACAGAAAAGGAAAATAGAAAAATTAAGATTGATATGTAAATTATTCAGGCAAGAACAGCTCAAATTATTTGAGACAGAAGTAAGTTAAGTCCCTGATCTGTAGACCAGTATTTGCAAAGTGAGACAGTTGTAATGATGTGCAGAAAGGAAATACACTGATGTTTCTTCTTCTTTATCTCACGCCTTTTACCTTTACATTACTTTTGTGTTTTAGAAACATGCATAAACATGCTGATTAGTACAGTAGTATAATAGGGAACTTATAAGCATATTTTAGAAGTACATGTTCAAAAAGTTGACTAATAGGAGCACACGATATGTTCATGGCAAGATTGCCATCATAGAAGACTGGCTTAATTCTAACATAGACAACTGGTTTAATCCTAAACTTTTACTGGGCAGAGTAAACATGTACACATAGTGAAACACAATTATTTTCCCTGGCATCAATATGTGAAAAATATTTAGTGAATATGGATTGTGTGTCCAGAAGTCTGCTAGGCACAGACAGAATTATAACACACGTTTAAACCACAATTTGTCGTGCAATATCTTCACTTTCTAGAGGAATTCATTCCAGTGTTGAACAGCGCTAATCTTTAGAACATTCCATTTTTGTACTGAATCCAAATCTCACATGCGACGATTCAATCTTGGAGCACAATTTTATGGACTTCAGTGCTGCCTACAGGGACAACAGTTGATGGCCTTTAAATATCTGGAGACAAGTCTAAGGTATAGCTCAGTAGTAGAATATTTGCCTAGCACGTAAAAATTTCTAAGCTTGATTTGCAGCATTGAAAAATAACAATATAATATAAATTTTAAAAAACTAGAATAGCTGAAGTCAGCTGGTCTGTCATTCTTGTTTTCTTTATCAGGGTTCTTTTTAGGTTCTTTTAACTCTTTCTAATATAGTGTAAGGTCTACTCTCTTAGCGGTCACCTGAATTTACTCGTTAGTCCTTTTAAAAACATGATTTAACTCATGCTCAATGCACTGAGAAAATTTCCCATGATTACCATAATTTCTCATAATGTCATGCCACTACTAATATAAGTAGTGATTTTAGAAACTTCAATTGTCTCATGGCTCTTTTAGTTAACTATAACCCCCAGAGGTTTTTACCATGAACTCTGGACTAAGCAATTACCACCCTAAAACCATGTCATACATTATTTAGGGCCAAATGAAGGGATTATATTTATTTTAGTTAAATATATTCTTGCATGTTTTTATTTACAGCACAGCTTGCTAAGCTTACTATCAAATCATGCCTCATTTAATATTTATGAAGTGCCAACCAGTGCTTTGGATTGTGGTAAGTTGCAGCCTTTCCCTGAGTGCTTTCCATGCCAACTGAGACACTGAACAAACTTCTCCATCATGCAGCATACGCAGATTGGTAAGAGGAATGTGTGTTACAAAAATGCAAAGAAGGAAGAGATTTGAATAATCAGTACTATGTTTTTATTGATCTAGAATTGATCGTTACTAAGTATATTTCATTTTATTAATTTTCAAAATAACTCTAGTGGTTAAATGAGGCTAGTAAATAGTCCCCAATTTGCAAACAAACTGTAGGTTTAGAGCATTTTGGTGATACAGCAAATGAGGAGAAACTTTTGCCATTTTAGAAAACTAGAACAAACATGATCCTATTTTCCTATTCCCACACTTATTTTCCAACATGCCTTAGAAATTCTGTGAAGTATCTTCAGAGACTTGTGTCTGTATACTTTAAAATTGAGGGGTGTAATCCCTTCAGGATTACAAGTATAGATTCATTTAAAGCAAATTCCCCATCATGACAGCTGGGCACAGTCACAGGATTCCTTTTAGAGTTTGCATCTATGAAGAGAACTTCCTTAGGCTTCATGTAATGTTATTATCCACTAACTTTACAGTGACAAACACTGTACCCTTTAATTGCTCTTCTTGTCCTCTTAGTTAAGTTTTATAAAATTTCCTTTATATTATAATTTTATTTTTAATTCCTAGAAATTTCTTTTCCCTCTCCTTTCCAATATCTGACACTAAAAATTTGGAAATGGTGGTAGCATTAATAATCAAATGAAGCAGCTGGGCATGGTGGCTCACGCCTATAATCCCAGCACTCGGGAGGCTGAGATAAGAGAAGCACTGTGAGTTCAAGACCAGCCCAGGCTACAAAGTGAGCTCAAGGCCAGCCTGAACGGCATAGGGAGACCCTGTCTCAAAAAGACAAAAAAGCAAAACAAAACAACAACAACAAAAAAAAAAACAATCAAATGAAGCATAATCCTTGGATCTGTCACTGTTAATTGTTTTCCAATTTTGACCTTTATGAAATTTGTTTCTTTATTTTCTCTTTCTAAACAAACTCAGTTGTTGAATGTCTGGGCTGGAATTTCTGTTGAAGAAAAGTATTCAGAAGCTCTTGAAGTGTGTCCAAGTTCTCAAGTCTTTTTTGTAAGTAGGTAAAGCAGTTGTTGGGGAAAATTTTTTTTTCTTCTCATGCTGAAGTGTTTTTTTTTTTTTTTTTTTTTTTGCTGTGTATACTGGTGAACAACTTTAGCCAAGGGTATGAATTACTTAGGAGGACAAAGAGTCACAAGTTAAAAGGATGGATTCTCTTGCACTGTATTGAGTAAATTAGTAAAAAGAAGAGTTTATAGAACTTTCAATGTGGGTTCATAATATGATATAAGAAAACACTAAAATTTGATGATTTTGAAAAGCAGTGCATAGATTTGCAAAATTTTTTCAGTAGAAGGATTGAATCCAGAGATTCACATATGCTAGGGAAGCACTCTACTACTAAGCCACATCAACAGCCTTTTTAAAATTTTTTTATTTTGAGGCAGGGTCTTGCTTAGTTGCTAAGGCTTTCCCCAAACTTGCAATTACAGGAGTGCACCCACACCTGGCTGCAAACTATTTGTAAGAGAACAAAACCTCAGAAATTGTTCAGTCTAAAATTTAATTTTGTGTAACATGCTTAAAAGTTATGCCTGTTTTAGGCCTTAGGAAAGATGCTACAGTTTTGCATTTTCTCATCCATACTAACTTTGCTTCAACAACTACAACAGTAGCCATCTTAGGTTACAGGTTTGTGTATCAGGCTTAGGCTCAGAGATGTTTTATCAGACATGTCTCACACACACTTGCTTTCACACTGGCCTTAAATGAGAAGCCTCTCCACAGGACATGAAATCTGGGTTTCCAAAGAGCTTTGAATGCACCAGATAACAGGAGTGGACATTCAGGGAACTAACTTTGATCAGGGGAACAGCTGAGGAGTGGGGACTCTGGGTTCCCTCTTGTGACCTGCCCCAGGGGTTGGCTTTCCCATACAGCTTGGGCACAGAGGGTTCCTATGTCTGTGTAGTTGCGCTTGTCACATCATTTGCTGGATCTGTTGTGGTGCACTGGGAACAGCAGCCTACACTGCTCCCTGGTTCTCCCTGTTTCTCTTCTTTATCCTCACTCTCCCATCAGCAAATCATCTTTGCCTCGCACTGTTTTCTTAGGAATTTCAGCTGCCATAAAAATACCTGTTCACCATCACATAAATGTTCATTTTCATCCAGTATAGTGTTGTGAAGCTACTATATAAAAGGAATTAAACTGGATATGATAGGGGAAACAAAGCTGAATAAACTTCAATCCATGACCTTTGGTGCTAATGGATTGGAAGAAAAGATAAAATGCTGTATAAACGGCATTGCTTTGGAAAAGGATTCAGAATTGGGTCCAGAGTCAGTCTTAAATTTAATCTTGAGAAAGAAATCAACTCTTTTTGGGCTGCACGATACAGGATTATCTTAGAAAACCTCTAATGTCCTGTCTCCAATTAAAATCCTGTGACTTTATAAATTCGTTCTAGTAGAAGTAAGATTTTTACGGGTCTAGAAGAAAGTTCTGTCCAAACACACTGGGAACCCAGGATCTTAGGAATTTGAGAAAGCTTATATGAAGAGTAAGTTATCAGAGCTGAGCTGTAAAGGAACTATATGATTTTAACAGCCAGTGATGGTGTCAATGAGTATTTTAAACAGGAAGAAAAAAACATACCAAGCAACACAAGAGGAAAAGCACAATTGGTACACTTAGGAGAGCAATGAAGATTTCAGTTTGGTTGAAGCAAAGGGTAAATGAGAGTACAGTACCTAAATCAAACAAGTTGCTACAGTAGAAAGGGAGGATCTTGACTACCTTGTTCAAAAAGTTGAACTTTAACTTATATTCATCAGCTCAGTGTATCTGTAGAACTCCTAGTATGTGTCACTGAGTGAGCAAAGTGTTGAAAACGTAAAAATAGAGATGAAGCCAGGCATGGTGCTGCACACCTGTAATCCCAGCACATGAAAAGGCTCAAAAGGGAGGACTGCAAGTTTGAGCCTAGCCCGGGCAACTCAGTGACTCAGCAAGACCTTGTTTCAAAACAGACCTGTGATAGAGTTCAGTGAGGCCCTGGGTTTGAACCCTAGTACTGCAATAGATAGATATAGACAGAAAAAAAGAAACACACACATAAATACATACAATAAAATAAACATAATAAATTGCTGCCTTCAAGGTCTTCCTGGGGATTAGAAGCATGAGCAGAAGGGTGGAAATACAACTGAAATTAGCATGAAAAATTCTGTAAGGAAGGAAACTAGTGTGAGAGAATGAAAATAATAGATTCCAGAGGTGCAATAGCATTGGAGAGGCAATGAGGATGGAAGACGGTAAAGATGCTATGTGTAATGGCTGATTGATTGTGTGAACTTGAGAAGTTTAGAAGCTGTGAGAGCACAACCATCTGCAGTGCTGTATGGGCAGAGGTGCCCAAGGCCTTTGGAGGTCACATCTTGCCACGGATTGCTTTGGATGCTGGACATGGAACTACAGGACTTAATGTTTGCCTTGATGGATTTTGGACTTGCTTTGTTCACATTCCTTTATATCCCCCTGTTTGTAACTTCTGGAATAAAAATGTCTATCTTGTGTCATTGACTGTTGTGTTTAACTTTCTTTCCATTAGTACAGGAGCTTGCAGCTAATAGTTTGCCATAAATTCCAGAGGATATTTCGGACTTGGACTTTCAGCAATGTTGAAACTGTTAGGACTTTGGCAACTCTTAAAGATAGATTAAATGCCTTTTGCATAAAGGGATGTACATGAGTCTTTGGGGGTCTGTGGGGGGAATGTTATGGTTTGTGTCTAGATGTCCCCCCAAACTTCATGTTGTCATAGAGTTTAATTTCTAGGTGGCTGAATCCAGAGTACATGATTGATTAATGTTGCTGAGATTAAGGGTAGGTGATTGCTGGATCAGTTCACTGATTGGATTGGCACTGCCCTATTCCAGGTAGACTGGATACAATATAAGTGATAAAAAGTACTTTTCTCCCCACTTTGTTGTTTTTGCTGTTTTCTGTTGTCATGAACAGTTGCCCCTCTGACATGTGCCACCCTACCTTTTAGCCAGCCAATTATGGACTGAAACCTCTATAAACTGAGAGCTAAATAACCCTTTCCTCTTTTTTTAACTTTGGGTGTTGGGTATTTTGTCCCAGCAACAAGAGAAAAGTAACTAAGGCACTAGGAAAGAGAAAGATGAATGGGTGTTTTTATTGACAGGAAGTTGAATAAAAGGTGAAAGACTTATGTTATCTGAAGAGAAACCAGAGCATGTTGAGGTTTGTTTGTTTGTTTGTTTTGATGTTGAATGTTTCTGGATAATCAGAAAGAAATGTCTAGCAAGTAGAAAAGTGCAGATTGTGGCTAGGTTGAGAGGTTGGAGTAAGAGACTGCAATATAAGTGCATTCTCTGAGTCACCCATGGGTTTGGAGAGCTTGTCACAGAAGAAAATATAAACAGAAAAGAAGACCAAGGAGAATACTGTAGAGAATTCCCAGATTAAAAAGTCAGAAGAAAGAGATAGGAACCAAAAAGAAACAGTCAGGATTATCAGGGATATTAAGGAATCAATAAATAACAAAGGTTGGCAAGGCTGTGGTGGGAAGACAAAATAGTATAACCACTACAAAAATCACTATGGAGATTTCTTAAAAACTAGGACTAGAGATTCCTTAAAAACTAGCACCAGAAATTCCATTCGACCCAGCTATTCCCCTTGTAGGAATCTTCTGGAAAGAGTTAAATCAGTGATATATGCTTACTCATGTTTATAGCAGCACAACTCATAATAACTAAATCTTGAAACTGGCCTACATGTTCATGAGCATATAAATGGATAAAGATAATGTGGCATTTATTCACAGTGGTGTATTACTTTGCCATAAAGAAGGATAAACTTTGAGTCATCTGTAGGAAAATGGATGCACTTTGAGACCATAATGTGAAGTGAATCAGACACATAAGCTTCAATATTACATGATTCCTTTTATATGACAAACCAAAAGTATAAATAAGAGCAAAATAAAAGATAGATCATAGGAAGTAGAAAGATAGATCTTTCTCAGAGGGGAAGGGGATCAAGAGATGGGGGGAAGAAGGAAGGTATGGAGCGGAAGGAGATGAAAAAGATTAAGATGTATTTTGTAGATGGACCAACTCCCCATGAAGACTATAATCATCATGTACTGCAGACATGTACCAATAAAAATAAACATTAAAAAACAGGAATAAAGGATTATTAGGGATGTTAGATAACCAGCAAAAAAGGGATGCCAATGAAAGAAAACAATTATAAGGTAGAGGAGTCTGAACAAGATCAGAGGCTCCCCAAACTCAGTGGATGCAGTAACATCAAAATCAGTGAAAGTGGCCACGTGTGGTGGTTCATACCTGTAATCCCAGCACTCAGGAGGCTGAGGCAGGAGGATCACTGTGAGCAGTAGTGGCTCACACCTGTAATTCCAGCTACTTGGGAATCTAGGGCCGGAGCCTCACAAGTTCACTGCCAGCCTGGGCAACTTAGCTAGGTCCTGCCTCAACATAAAATGAAATAAAATGTAGCTCAGTAGCTCCCCAGTATCACATGCACACATCAGTGAAAGCATTTGTTAAAACACTGGTTTTGTATCTGAATGAATCCTCTAGAAACTATTAATAGAGGCTGTGTTAGGAGATTAACTATTGGAAAATAAAGGAAAATGATAAAGAATAACTTGCGATTTAGTGTTCATTTGTTAGTATTGTTTACATTTTTTATGTGTATATTTTACCTAACTGAATAAGTAAATTTAGACGTAGATTTCCCACCTCTATTTTGGATCTACAAAATGAGAATTACCGGGAATATGGAACAGTAATCAATATTTCTAATAAATTCTACTTGGAAATGTTAATCTGGAGGCAAACTTGAAAGCCTTTTGGAGCATATAATTTCTAAGGGAGTTTCTAATTCTCAGAATAAGTGTGTTGTGGGTAAATAGAAAAACAAAAAAAGAAGAGCAATATTTTCAAATAACAGAAATCACCTAAACTGAAAGAGGCCATAGTAATCATGGAATAGTTTTGGTAAAAAGGAAGGATGTAGCAGATGTCTGTCTTCAGAGTGACAAGGTATGAACAAAGGATGAAGAAACAGTAACAGTGAAGAATGAGAGCAAAAGAAAGATACCAGTGAAGAGAGGTAAACTACACTAGATGAGATTAGAGTGAGATAACCCAAGTACTAGCCTGAGAGTTACCAGCAGGGGGCAACAGAGAGCTTCCACAGCTGAAAGACCTGATGGAGGAACTGCAGGTGAACCTGCTGTCAGTCGAAAGTATGGGATGCAACTTAAAATGTTTCCTTTTTCAATTTTTTTTTTTTTTTGGAAAATGAGACTGTAAGTCTTGAGGCATGATTAAAACTAAGTTAATAGACAAATATAGAGATTAGCTTATGTACTTGTACCTAAGCAACCAGAAATCAGACAGGAAGACACCAGGTAAAAGCCACAGTGTTACAAAAAGTGGTCTTATGTGAGACCAGGTTTATTTTGTAAATGGCTTCCAATCCTAGGGACCAACAGGATTAAATTGACACACTTTTTGTGTGTGTGGGGAGACTGGGAATCGAACTCAGGATCTCGTGCTTGCCACACTAATTGCACTTTTAAGAGAACTTACAGATGGAGCAGTGATGAACTCAGAAATGCTTGACAGAAAAAGAAATGTAATGCTATCTTAAAAAGATAATGGGACCAGGGGAGGACTATTGTTTCTCTTTGCATTTTTTTAAGGGCACAGGACAGTAGGACAAATTTATATGCACAGAAAAAAGAACTCACACACAAAGAAAGGCCGATAGTGTAGGAACTATGGGGAGGCAGACTGATAACTGAATTTTCATAAAGACACTGAAAAGTATCAAGTACTTTCTGAAGCAACTGGTTTCAACAATTACAGATGGTCCCAACTTACCATGATTTGACTTAGGATTTTTCAATTTTACTATGATGCAAAAGCAATATGCACTCAGTCAATACTTTACATTTTTGAATTTTGATCTTTTCCCTAGTGACATGTGGCCTAATCCTGTCACGGCGCTGGGCAGCAGCAGTGAGTAGAAGCTCCCAGCAAACCAAGAAATACATGAAGGTAAACATATTCCACAGCATACTGGTTTTTGGAAACAAATATTCAATAAATGACATGAGATACCCAACACTTTATTATGCAGTAGGTTTTGCTTTCTATGATTTTGCCCAACTGTAGGCTAAATCTGAGTGTGATCAAGGTAGCATGATCAAGGTAGGTGAGTTTGATGGATGATTGTTGGTTGGCAGATTGAATATGATTGCTACAGTTTGGATCTAAATTAGACTCCAAAGCCTCATGCATTTGGTAGGTGACTGGATGTGGGGTGCTGCAGCTGGCTTGCTGTTGGGAGGTAGAGTCTGGTTGGAGGAGGTAGGTCAGTGGTACTTGAAGTGGAAGTATCTGTCTCGCTCCATGGCTTCTCCCATCAGTTCCTGCTTCCTGACTACCATGACATGAGTAGCTTTTCTCTATGGCAGGCCCTTCTACCAGGGTGTTTTTGCCTTGGAGTCAGTTAAACCTAGCCTGAAACTTCTGAATCTGTGAGTCAAAAGAAACCTCCCCTTCCTTTAAGTCATGCATGTTGGGTATTGTTTATTGGCAATAAGAAACAAAAGCAAGATAATGTGAAAGGCATTTCAGCTTATACTTTCAATTTTTAATGGATTTATCAGGAGGCAATTCCATTGTAAGTCAAGAAACATCTTTGTTGTTTTGTTTTTATAATTGGGGGGACTGTATAAGGTGATAATGCAATGATTAATTGAAACACCATGCTTTATTGTCTTAGAGCTAAGAAGATTATATGGATAAGTAAACATGTAATTAAAACACTGGTAGAGTGAGAAAACATACAGTGCTGGACTATTTCTATGTAATATACATTTGAGAAAAGTTAGGGAAATCTTGGAAAAAAGTGATGTCTAACTTCATTGTAAAGTAATGAATGTAGAATCCATATCTTTTTTCCTTGCCAACCATCTTCAATATTCAGTATAACCCATGAGACAATAAATATCTTCAAAACAATAATCAAGGAATGAAAAGATGCAGACTTCCTATAAATTGAGATAATCCTCAAACCTTCCTACCGTGACCACTTACAAATGCTGGATAAAACCTAGTAATGATTCTTTCAACCAAATAGCTGGCCTCCCTATTAAGAAGAAAATTCCCCAGGTCTCAAGATAGAACTGAAAATGGACTGGGAAGCCCTAGGAGTACTTTAGGAAGAGGAAAGTCATGTGGAGAAGGAGATACAAGTCAGAATAACCTAGATCTTGACTTGTTTTTTTTTGTTTGTCTGTTTGTTTGTTTGTTTGTTTGTTTTACTTTGCTTTGCTCTGCTTTGTTTCCAATATGGGGGATTGAATCCAGGGCCTGTACAATGAAATATATATTCCATCCTTTTTTATTTTTATTTTTTTAAATTTTGAGACAGGATCTTGCTAAGTTACTAAGATGCCCAGGATGAGTTTTAACTTTCAGTCCCCTGCCTTTACTTCTCAGAGTACTGGGGTTACAGGTGTGCACCCCCATCCCCAGATACCTGACAGACTGGCTATTAATGCTGACACTTAGGCAGAAGAAACTTTGGTACATATGAAGGGCAGAGTTAGAATTAAGATACTGCTATAAAATAAGAAATGTCAAAGAGTTACACACTTAGTAGAAATGTGAGTCAAAAAAGATATGCATATTGAACCAAGCTCATGTAGCCCTTCCAAGTATTCTGTATTTTTAAAACATATATTCCTGAGAATATGGACTTATGGACCTGCCCATAGGCTTGGGTGTTTGGAGTTGCATTTAAACTATAGTGTGGCTGAGACACTGCTGATAAGGTAACATAAAATATGACCCTTAGGGATAAAATCTCTGTTGTTGCTGGCAGTAGCAAATACCAAGCTTCTGATGAGACATGATCTTAGCCCAGGGTGCAGAAGAGTTGCAATGATAGAGCCCTTCTGGAGATGAATCAAAAATTATAAAATAAGAAAACTATTAATTGTAAAAGTCAGTTGTTCTGTCATTTAGCAAGTTGAGACCCTCAAGAATTGCAGGCAATACAATAATTTCATAGTGACTATAATTTTGTTTTGATTAAAGATGTAAAAGACAGAATTGAAACCACAAAAACAACAGAGCAATATGAAAAAGAACAGACCACTGAAATATAACAGAAATACTGGATGGATTAAACAAAAAAGTATTCAGCTGACGAATAGTGAGCTAGACAAGAAAGTTAAGCAAGCTGTAGCATGGAAAGGCATCATGGGAAAACTGAAAAAAAGAAGTTAAAAGATGACAAGAATGAAAGGTGAGAGGTGGGGTAATAGCTCAGCGGCACAGCACCTGCCTGGCAAGGGCAAGGTCCTGAGTTTGATTCCTAGTACAAAAGAAGGAAGAAAGAAAGAAAGAAAGAAAGAAAGAAAGAAAGAAAGAAAGAAAGAAAGAAGAGAAAGGTGAATGATCCAGCACACATCTAATAGGACTTACAAAGACAGAAGGAGAGACAATGATAAAAGAAATACTGGTTGAGAACATCTTATTTGGACAAAGGTAAAACTGGACAAAGAACTCAAAGGATAAAAATAATCATTGGTACCTATTCAAGTTATAGTGAAAATTTTGAACAGCAAAGACAAAGAGAACTTAAAAGCAAATGAACGTCAAAGACAAAAGAATCAGGCAGACTTCTTAATAGCAATAACAGGCAAAAGATGATAAAACTGTATCTGGACCTCTGGTTATGGATGGAAAGAGAAGTCAGGTTGGTAGCTAAGCTTTGCCTTTTTTATTTAAAAAGTAAAAGTGACCCAGGCACAATGGTGCATGCTTCCAGTCCCAGATATTTGGGATGCAGCAGCAGAATTGCAAGTCTCAGGCCAGCCTGAAAATTTAGCAAGACCTTGTTTGTCTCATAATAAAATCTTAAAAATGCCTGGGGATGAAGTTCAGTCTTTCATGTCTGCTTAGCATGTAAAAGGCTTTGAGTTCAACTCCTAGAGCACTGAATAAATGACTGAATGAGACACAATCACATTAAAGAATGTTAACTTCTGGTTAACTGTGATAGAAGTATACAGTTATTGCTCTGCTGTGTTACTTTTTTGTGTTTTCACATGTATTATAATTTCAAAAAGTAAGAGTAAAGTTAGACAGATACAAAGCGATGGAAGCTAAAGAATTTTTCAGTGAAAAGGAATAGGTTGTGGCAATGTATTAAGAACAGCACAGTGGTGAGAACATTCTAGAATATAAAAATAGTTCAAAGTAAGTGAAGTAATAGAAATGACTAAAGCAGAGAGAAACTGTTAAGAGAGCTTACTGAAAAGAGAGCTGGAGTCAGATAAGGGATGGGGGCTTTATAAACCCTTTGAAAAGTTTGAAATTTCCCCTGAAAGCAATAGGAGCCATTAATGTATTTTATGTGGGGAACTGAGACTCCTGTCCATAGTACATTCCAGGCTGATCACTACGATTGCTATGTTTAGCAAGGACAAAACAAACACCATTTATAATGGTTCAGGTAGGAAAAAAAAATGACAGTATGAAGTTGGATGATAATAGCATGAAAGAAATGGAGACAGAATTTAGAAATATTCAGACTGCAAATGGCTGATAGTGGATTTTTATTTTATAGGTAAGTGAGATGAAAATAAAAATTTTATGCTGTTTTGAACAGCTGGGTAAATAGTGGATCCATTTCATTGAGATATGTGTACAGAAAGGCAGTTCTAAGAAGATTATAAGGTTATTGTGGAAATGCTAAGTAATAGGACTCTATAGGACATCTAAATGGGTAGTTGTATGATACAAATTGAACCCTCAGAAATGAGACCTGGATTAGAGATAGGAAATTGGAATTTGTTACAGTTTGGAGCTGAAAGGTCCCCTAAAGGCCACATACTAAAGGCATGGTTGCCAGCCTGTGACATTGTTGGGGTGGTGCAGTCTCCACAAGGTTGAACCTAGCAGAAGGAAGTTAGGTCACTGGGAGTGCACTTATGAAGGGGACAGTGGAACTCTGGCCCTATCCTCATTTCTCTCTCTCTCTCTCTCTCTCTCTCTCTCTCTCTCTCTCTTTCCTTCTTGGCTACCATAAGTAGAATAGCCTTTTTTCTGCCACACACTCCAATGCATGGTGTTCTGCCTCACCATAGGCCCAAAGTAATGGGGGCCAACTAACCATGGACTAAAACATCTGAAACTGTAAGCCAAAGTAAATCTTGCCTCTTCATAAGTTGATTATCTCAGGTATCTTAACACACTCATGAAAAGTTAGCTAATACAGAATTCCTTGGAATCCTCTTGGTATACAAATGGAAGTAGATGTGATTTTTCTAGAAAGTGTGACATATAAAAACTTAAGAAATGGCATCATTTAAGCAATAATGAGTCGCTTGCACAAAAAGTCAAGGAGGTCTGTTTTAGTGCATTTTGTGTTGCTATAAAATTCTTTTATATAACTTCTTGATGCTAGGCAGTATACAAAGAGGTTTATGTGGATCACGAGTCTAGAGACTATAAAGTCCAAATGGCACAGTGCTGGCATTCTGGCAAGGGCCCTCAGCTGAATCACAACATGAGGGAGAAACAGAAAGGGACCCTGCCTTGGGCAGGAGGGAGAGAGAGGTCACATAGTAAGACATGGAATGAGAGACCCAGGAATGGCCAAGATTGTCTCCCCTGTGCCCAGTATTAGGGATCTAACCTAAGGCCTCTGCATTGGGCTACATCTCCCGCTCCTTTTTATTTTTCATTTTTGAGTCATCACTCTCACTTAGGCACTAACTTTCTCTGGCTAAGCTTAAACTTGTGATCATTCCTCCTTAGCCTCCCAAGGTGTTGAGATAATGGATATATATATATATATATATATATATATATATAATCTTGTGAGAATTAATCCACTCCTATCAGGACCGGCTGACTATCCTGAGTGGGGATAAATCTGTTCATAAGAGTAGAGCTCCTCATGGTCCAATTACCTTACACTAGAAGTCTTACCTCTTAAAGCTTCCACAATCTCAAAACCACTTCACTGGAGACTAAGTTTCCAGTACACAAAACTTGGGAATAAAAAAAAAATCCAAAGTATCACAATGTATAAACAGATGAAAAAGAAAAATTTGTATAGCAGCCATGAGGATGTGCCACTCATATTCCTCCAAGAAACAGCTTTCTGCTTAGCTGTCAGGAGGCAGTTCGCTGCCAACCTCCGTCTGGAACACATTCAGGATCTGTCTCGATGTCTAACTAACGCCTTCCTCTTCCCAGGAAGCCAACAACCAGTGACTGAGCATGGCAGCAGGGCTGGAGCCTGGCCTTGTGCCAGATGTGGAACTCCTCTAACAGCCAGAGTTTGTTCCAGCCCTATTCCATTTTGGGGAGCCCTTCCAAGATGCCAGGGCTCTCCCTGCCAAATCCTACTTCCATACCCTTTATCTCCCATAGATGTCACCTTTTGGAGAGTCATTTACACTCCTAACTGTCTCAGTACTAAAAGTGTTCTGAGCAGGAAGGAGGTAAAAGGAGGTTTGGGTAGTACTAATTCCTATCAGTTGGGTAGGATTTGTGGCCATGGTTAACGTTGATTGTCAAATTGATTGGCTTGAGGGATATCTAGATTATCAGTGAAGTACACTTCTGGTGTGTCTGGAAGGGTCATGGGACCTCTATCCTGTCCCTGAGAAGCTACTTCCTCTCTGACTTCCCCTGATGTTTCCCAGAAGCTGTGAATTGGGAGCTCTCCAGAGCAGCACTCCTGCCATGGAGCCAGCTACTCCTGTACTGAAACCCCTGAAACTGTGGAAAAAAAAAAAACTCAAAAAACACCTATCTTGCTTTAATTCATGAATATCAGGTATTTGGTTCCAGGGGTACAGATATTTCCTGGCACAAAGTGGCAGCCCACTTTCTAGAACTGTCACCCATGGTGTCTTTAAAGAATGTTCCATAAAGGGAACTGTCTTATCCTGTGGAGTGATTTGTTATTGTGAACAGAGCACAGGTGGGGGATGGAAACAGGGAAACAGTAAAGAGAAAGAGGGAAAGCAATGCATACATGGGTGAAAGAACAGCTGGATTTTATTAGATTGCCCTGAAGCTACTACAGACAGATAATGCTGAGATAATGCTGAGGATCAAACTCAAGAGTGTGCCTTTGTTCATATCTAAGTAGAAAAAAGGAAAAAGAAACTGATTTACCATTCATTAGAGCACTGCATAAGGATTGTTCTACCTCTGTATCAGTTAACATGAAAGTCTCTTAGCTTGTAGCAGAGCCTAAGCAGGACTCTGCAGCACCAGGCTGTGGTACAAGCAGCCCCACCACTTGAACCACAAGAGCTGGTAGACCCTATACTATTGGAGGTGTGATGTGGAACTTACCGCAAGTCCTCACAGGAGGATCACTGTGCAGTGCTCCAGAGTTCTGGAGTGAGGCTATACTACTTGTAGTGCAGAAAAACTGTGTTTAGTGTGCTACTGGGCTCTGACTGAGACTGAACATTTAACGATGGAAAACAAGCTGAATGCTGTAGGACACATAACATCAGGCAGATCAGCAGCAGTTTACCAGATGGAGTGTGATACATCAGGGATCAAACCTCAGTAGGGCTGCACAGTACAAGTAAAAGTCACATGCATGTAATTGAGAGCCCACCCCCAGTCATCTACTGAGATGACAGCCATTGCTCCTGGTTGATTCACACCTATGGCTATGGGAGTGGCTCAATATGAGCAACTAAAGAAGAAGTAAAAAGTCATCACTTGATAAATAACCAGTTGCTTTGGGATAGGGATACTGATTCAGTATATACCCAATATACTCGCTAGTTGCATGGAGAAAAGGCCTTGAAAGATAGTACCAAACAAAAATCTTCCTAATGAGATTTCAAGCAAACATGGCCAAAAGTAAGAATATATGTGGATCTCTGAACAAATGAATTGTCCAGCTGATCGGCATCCTGGGAAGAAAAAAGCTAGTAGAAGCTTTTAAAGAATGAAGTCTAGGCCATATTTATGGGGAGTGTGCATATAATATGATTTTTGTTTTGCTTATTTATGATTACCAAAAACCAACCACCATCAAAAAAATCATTGAAAAATTTTGCCAGTTGCCAGGCTTTATTACTGGCAGAACTGGTGTACTTGGTACATTAACAGATTGGCAGAGATGAAGGATATGCATGGGCCAATAGTGGAACTTGCTATTGCCAATTACAAAGATTGATCCTGTTCCTGTCACCATTGAAAGCCCAACTGATCAGCAACAGAGATCAATGTGGCACTTTCCTTGAGGAGGTCATGGGCCCCTCACTGGCAAGTTGATTGTAATGATCTTCTTTCTAGAAGGGCCAGTAATTTATTATCATATTTGTAGGTATTTATTCTGGGTAACTATTTGCCTTTCTTGTCTACAGAACCTCAGGTAGCATCACTCTGGGAGAAGATTTCAAAGTGACTGATCCACAAGTGTAGGATATCTACCCTACAACAGCTGGCCATAAGACCCAGGAACAGAGGGAACAGAAGAATGGTGGCACGACCATGGATTCTCTGGCTTTAAAGAGCAATGAAATAGCCTAATAATGACGTGACAGGAGTGCCAATTTGTAGGCTGTCATGGAGGGGTACAATTGGTCAAGTGATACATGAATCACCTCTATATGGCTGTGGTGTCCCTGCTAGAAAGAATATAAGTCTGGAAACCAATAGTCTGAAGGAGAGGGCCCATTTGGCATTGTGCATATATCCAATGGGATTTCTAGTCCTACAATTCTATGCTCTGTTGGGATGTAAAAGTTGTAACTGTTGTCAGAGTGTTGTGGACTCCTTGTTTACAGAGGCCAGCAGACTAAAGGAGGAGTCTATTTCTTGTTAGGAATAACTGGTGCTAATCAGGAGGAACAGATTAGGGCTGCTGCAACACAATGAGGGCAGGGAGGGATATGTGTGGAATGCAGATGATCCACTTGGGCCTGTGATGATTCTTGACTATAAATGGACCAGGGCAATAACACAGCCTTAGAAGATTATGGTTACTAGGGTCTTGGAAATGAGAGGTTTGACTGTATTACTAGATAAGTTATCAAAAACAGAAAAGGTAAAAGCTGAAGGAAACAAAATAAACAATGGAAATGAGATGATGACTACCTATTGTGCTCTTCAAAAAACTTTAGCAGCAGAGGCCAGAGTTCATTCCTCTAACCACCCTCTTTCAAGATTCCCTTAAAGAACAGAGACCCAGTGGAATCCTGGCTACAAAAATATTGTCCCAAATGTATCTTGGAGAAGTAGATTTACACAGTCTGAAAGGTGCACGGTGGGAGTTGTGACCTCTGCAGGAATTCACGTGCTATTCAGCTGCAGGGAGTACATCTGCCACACTTAACCATCATGGTCTCTTCCTCCTTGTGCCATAGCAGCTCTGCCCACTGTGCTGATCTAAAGACTCCCAGTGAGGCAACAGGCTGTCAAGGAGAGCGACATGGGGGAAACCCAGGGAGGCCAGCAACAGGCACAAAAGCTACCAAGCATCACACTCTGGAAAGGATCTAAAAATACCCATTTTATTTTGCAACAAATGCTGCTAGTAACTTGGCAAGAACTTTTTCAATTAACGACAGAGGCTGTATTGCACTTAGCTAAAGGGTGAGTGGCAAGTAAAAACATAAGAGAACCACTTATCTGAGAAGAGAAGCATAGAGGGAGGGAAGTAGAAGTGGTAGTTGGTCTGAGAAAAATTTTAGAGAAAAGACATTTGAATGTTTACATAGCAGTGGGAAAGATTTGGGGGATGGCACACAGGAAAAATAAACATTCCCCAAATATTTGATAAATCACAACTTCCATATTCTTACTCCTCTAAGTCAAAAAGACTGTCTCTGAGTGATGAAGAGCTCCTTGGACACTTACAGTGACTTTCTTGGTCTTTCCAACAGTTCCCTGAAATAGGGCAGGGCCACCCTATGGTATTCATTTAACAGATACAAAAGGTGAGATACAGAATGAGTAAATGCCTTGCTTATAATTTACTGAAAGTCACTTGACTCACAGTCTCCACTTGCTCTTATCATTCTCTCTAAAAAAAACTGTCTTTCCACATAGGCAGAGAATAATTTTCCTCCTAGGTGGGAAACTTCAGTCCTCCACTTTTCACCATAACTTTTAGCTGACATAGCTGTATGTATAATATTTTGCTGCTTTTCATAATGAAGATTTTGGATGGAATATGAAATGAAAGCATAGCCCCCCTCATGTAATTTCCTCCCCAACATCCCTCTTTTTGGGGCATGATATTCATACTTTCTATAACCAAGTTTCCTGTGAGTGAAAGGACTCTTTCATGAGTACATCAGACCTTCTGTAATCACACAGAACTGAATTAGACAGAACCCGAAATAGGTTCGCCACCACGGGATTCTTTCATGCTTCACAGGGTACATTTCAGAGCTCTTGGCTTTGTTGTTATAGAGTCTACGGATTGAGGGTGGTTGTAAAATGGCAGTTTGATCATGCTCCATAAGAAAGCCAGCCAAGCATTAAATATGGGTATCTGGAGAATTTGGAAATCCTAGCAGGCTTTTTAGGCAAACTCTGACACAGAACAGATATATTCTGCGTAAAGATTTATGGGCCCGCCTTGGGACCTCTGACACAGAATTGTAGTCACTTTACCCAGTTTGCCTTGCTGACTCATCCCCAAGATGAACATCTCTGGAAAAGAACTCTTGTGAATCTGTATAGTTTCCCTTTTTTAAAGTGGACAAGTTCACTCTTCACAGAGCTGTACAACTTTGATGCCAGACAGCTGCTGAATGGTCTCTGCATGGAAGCTCATCCTCTGTGAATTGGTACAGGCCGATTATTACAATCCCCTAGCCTTACCACTGCATTGTGAGAACAGCTAACCTGTAACTGAGGCATGTTTTATGCCTTACCAGATATTTCACATACATACTATGAGTATTAAGCTCCTCATAAGCACTAGTTGATATAGGTATGGTCCTCACAGATCTTGCTAATTTGCTTATCTTGTGAACTGAGAAAATAGTCTCTCCCACAGAAAGAGTAGTGGGAGCTGAGAATTTGACCATATATCTGCCTCTAAGACCAAAGCATATTAGTGGAAAATAGTTATACTGAAAGCACTGATAAACATACAAAAGTAAATAATACATTTTTCTCACTTAAATTTTTTTAATTTTTGGAAAATTTTCTTTCTGGGCATATCATCTAAATTTTAGAGGAGATACAAATGAAGTATACAAGCTAATATTATTATTATAAAACTGGGATGGAAACAAGATATCATTTGGATTGTTCTTCAGCTTCCTTACAGCAGAGAAAGCCTTTTACTTAAATACTGTATAGACCAGAGATGAGGAAGCTTTTATAGTTTTCAGTGATACCAATGGTCTACCACAGCACACATGCCCTAGGTTCACCACCACGGGTATAGACTCAGGACAGAGTTACAGATAACAGGTCCTATATTGCTACTGCATTGTGTCCTCTTTCCTACACATGGTTGCCTAAGATTGCTACGAGATCCAGAAGGGAAAAATGATATTCCTCAGCAAAGTGGATAAAAATACCATCCTTCACAAGATGGACACGCTTAAAATGTTTTAATCTGGGAAAACAGTTTGTGACTCTAAACCTCTGAGAATAAGTATGGATATTTTTAGTGTGCCCATGTTTATACCTAAGGTGTAAGATGAAAAGTGAGCCTGTCCTCTACATGAATGTGTTTAAAATGCAGGTGCCTGAAACATCTTGCAAGCCTTAGTTTGGCCTGTTTGCACCTGCCTTCTCAAGGGCTGCTTGTCTGATCATTCCTACTTTCTCTACATAATGTAAAGACATGTGAACACATTATGCTCAGAGCAAGAAACTAGACACAAAAGGTCACATATTATATGATTCCATTTATATAAAATTTCTTGAATAGGTAAAGCCATGGAGACAGAAAAAGCAGGATTGTGGTTGCTAGGTGCTAAGAGGAGTAGTGAATGGGGAATGTCTAATGGATACAGGTTCTTCTTTAGAGATAATAAAATACTCTAAACTTGATAGAGGTGATGGTTGTACAACGTTGTGAATGTATCACATTTTACTAAATGGTACATTTTTAAGTGGTTATTGTTACATTATGTTCAATATATTTTATAATTGAGAGATGGAGGGAAGGGAAAGAAAGAGCAAAGACAGAAGAGATGAGACTATATTTAGGAAGATGGCTATGGGACAGAAGAGAGAGACTTGGATTTAGGGTTAGGAAATCTGATTTTGATTTCTGAATCTTACACTTACCGGTTCTAACATCAAACACAAAGTAATTTTTTGATCTCAGCTCCCTCATCTACATCAAAGTCAAATGCCTACTTCACAGAGTTGTTGTGAGTACTGAGATACTATATATGTAAATATATAAGGCCTGAATACAGAGTTGACACAACACACACAATTGAACAAAAGAAGACAACAAATAGTGATGTGTTTGAAGGTAGAAAAAAGACATTTAAAATATAATGAAAGTAACTGAGATTAATAATTCATAATAGGTAATTATCATCACAAGTGTCAAAAATGGAAACACTGAAGAAGTATATGTTTTTATACTTACAATTTATACTTCATTTATGTTTAATGTCTTTATGTTTAATGTATCTGGCCTCGAGGCATTAATTTAAAGCTAAAAAAATAAATGTGGTGAATTCTTTAGTACTGTGTTTGAACTGTATAAAGAGATACAATACTTTATCAATTTAAATGCATGCATTTTTAAAATGTTAGTATCTCAGAAAACAGGAGTTATTGATCAGAGGCTAGATTCCCCCTAAGGAAGTGCCTATAAATACCATCTCAGGTATTTATAGCAAATGTTCCCTTAACCATTCCCAAATGGGACCTGTAATGTTTGCCCAAATAACAGACAACAGATAAAGAGAAATCTCAGTCTTCTTGAGGATGATTGGATACAGTGTTTGAGATGATACTGAGTCCTGCATCTCAGGATAAATTTTAGATATCAGTGTCCACATTAAAGACGTACAGCAGAATGGTGGCCCCTTCATACCTTTATCCATTTCTCCTGCCTCTGATACAAACAAAAACAAAACAAAACAACAACAAAACAGAGTATAGTGAATGAGAAAGGACTATTTAACCAACACGTAGATTCTAGCATAGCTGCTGTGCCAGGCATATCCTTACTAGAATATGGCAACACAACTTCTAGAACTTGATATGTAATTATTAATCTGGTGAATATATTCTGTTTTTTATTCCTATCAACAGAGATGATCAACAGTAAAATACCTGTACAGAGGAAGAAGAGAAGTCTACATCATTGTCTTGTTCCAGGGCACTGTTTGCCAACTCTTTTGTATAAGTCTGATAGTGTTGCGTCTCAGCACCCACCTCTTCAGGGGATGATACGCTAACTGGATGTCGCAAGTAAAGAGTAAAATGAAGCCTAGATATCCCAGTAAGAAAGTTGAGTGTGAGGAGATAGAAGGTAAATCTGACAAAGATTGAAGTATTTTTCCATTGGTGATGTGCTTAGTATAGGCATTTGAGAATATTTTGCTCAAGTAAAGAACAGATTATTTATTTTGACTTTCTTACCTGTTACAAAGGAGGACAGTATGTCTTGGGCCTCTTTGACTTTTGGAGGCCATATATATACCATGTGGGAATATATGTTCTAAGCTATTTGCTCATTTGTTAGATAGCTTTAAAAGCTACCAGTTTCAGTAAGGACCTAGAACAAAAGAAGATTCTGGGAATGTAGCTCAGTGGTACAGCCCTTGCCTAGAATGTGTGAGACCCTAGGTTCAATCCCCGGAACTGAAAAACAAAAGAAGTGTCTACAGCAGATTCGGACAGAAATACCAACTATTCTAGTCTGCAACCCACACAACCTGGCAGATCTGATAGTACTAGTGGTATCAACTGTGCATAATGATATTTAGTGGATTCTCTGACAAGTCCCAATAAGAGAATTAAAGCTCAGGTTCCTAAGGTTTTGGGGCAAGTCTCTACCTTCCGAAGAACAGAAGTACTTTTTTGGAAAATAGATCCTGGCATACTACTTCATCCTAATAGAGACTAAGTCCTATTCATGGAACACCAAGTAACTCTGTGACTATAGTTGCTGATTATGAATGTGGTACTGTCACTTCCCATTGAGTCATAAAATAAAACACTGAACATTCTGTATTCTGGATCAGGCAGGTCTAAAAGGAAAAGGTAACATACATGAGCAGATGGCTTAGACTCTGCCTTCATTCATCTCTGTTACACCTTCATCTCACCTGGCTTCATGGAAGACTCTATAGACCAACTTACAGAAAGCAAAAGTTTATGACTACTTTGCAGACTGGTCCAATAAGTCAATTCAAGTCAAAAAATGAGCTAGTGCTGCACTCAGGTTTGATCTTAATATATAGTAGTGAAATACTCTAAATAATAAAGCTGTAAGTAATCATTTATTTTGTATGAAGGGAGAAGGGACGGAGGTAAGGATCTACATGGAATATGAGTAAGTAGCAATTAATTTGATTGGTTTGTTACTGACTTGGAAGGAATAATATTGAAAGATAAGAAACAGGAAAGTTCAGGGTAGATGCAAACAGATAGATCTATGGGGTCAGGGGCTCAAAATGCATGAATTTTTGTGTATCATGTTAATGCCCATCAGAGAACATCCATTAGTTACTCTGGCTGTTGGTGACTCTAAACCATGAGAAGGCTGGGTGACTTATTCTATGGATGTCAACTAGTGGCATTACAATCAATACACATGAATGAATTGGCCATGGTAAGAATGACAGAAGCCAAGCAGGGGCCCAACTGCATGGATTCTGCTATGATGTATGGTTTGTTCTCAAAAGGTTCATGTGCTACAAGCTTGGTCCCTGGTGTAGGAGCATTGAGAAGTGGTGGAAATGTTAAGAGGTGGGCTTGTGGAAGGTGATTAGGTCATGAGAGACCTATCTGTGAAGGCATGAGAATAGGGTCCAATTAGTTCTCCTGAAGGTTTTTATAAAGTAATAGAAGAAGAATAGAGAAGGTTATTATAAAGTAAGACCTTGGACCCTTCTACATATGGCTGTTTTTTTTTTTCTGCTTCTATGTACTTTGATATACAGCCATAAGGCTGGCTAAATAAGCACTAGCGCTATAATGTTTGGACTTCCAGCATCAGAACCAAGAGTCAAATAAGGTTTTTTTCTTAATAAAGTGCCTACCTGTCTTAGTTACTTTTCTCTCATTGAAACAAAATACCTGATGCCCAAACTTAGGGAAAGGTTTATTTCTTACAATTTTGGAGGTTTCAGTCCATACTTAGCTGGCTCCAAGGCAGAATGGCATGATGGGGCTGCCATTCATGGCCCCCACAAAACAGCAGGGGCAAACTGTGCAAAATAATTTTTGCATATCCTTTTGGCACATCTTCTTCCTCCCCTTCCACTGTATGTCGGTTCTGCCCCTGGGCAGGTGTAGCATTCATACCACCAATCCCAGTGCTAGACAATGAACCAATCACAAATACTGGATTCAGCCACATCCATGTTGCATGAGGTTTAGGGGGACATCTAAACACAAACCATAGCATTCCACTCCTGGCCCCCCAAAGACTCACATATCCTTTATGCAAAAGACATTTAGTCCATCTCCAAGAGTTGCCAAAGTCCTAACAGTTTCAGCATTGCTGAAAAGATCAAGTCCTAAGTCTCCTCCAAGATCTAAGGCAAACCTTAGCTGCAAGCCCTTGTACAAATGAAAACAAAGATAACCACTTCAAACATACAATGGCACAAGATAAGCATTACCATTTCAAAAGTTACAAACAGGAATACAAAGCATTGGAACCAAAGCAAGTCCAAAATCTAGCAGAGCAAACAGTAAGTCCTGGATTTCCATTCTCAGCATCTGAAGCAATCTGGCTGTAAGCTCCAAAAGGCTTGAGTGACTCCACCCCCATGGCACTTTTAGGAGGTTTCATTCTGACAGCTTCTCTCTTAAGCCCATTCTGTTCAGTCTTTGCAGCTTCCCTTGGATGATCCAAGTTCCTGGCTTTTCCAAACTTCTGGTGTCTTCACTGCACCTTTGGCTTTATACTCAGAGCTCCACATACTGCCTGCTCAGGGGCACACTGCTTGGCTTGGCCTCCCAGGCCTTCTGAAATTGGGGTGGAAGCTGCCTTAATAGTGCCTTCTCCATTTGCCTAAAACAAGTGCCACGTGGATGCTGCCAAGGTTCACTGCCAGCTGGAGCAGTAGTCAGTCTTTCCTCTTTCTTGTCTATAGGGGTCGAGCGCCTGGATCACTGAGATCTTTAAACCTGATTGTGAGGGACATCTTGTCTATGCCGTTGCTATTCTAGAACCTCCTGTTGCCATTCTAGAACCTCCTGTGGCCTCCATCACCACTCTGGAACACAGTGTTCTGTGGCTTTCTCCTCTGAGCAAGGTCTTTCACTTTTGCACTTTGGAGGCTACAAAGGGTGGAGACATGCTACTTCCCAGGATACCCTCTTCTTCATTTCTCTCTTTTTTATTTCTCTGTTTCTTCTCACCAATCAAGGTTACAGCTTTATCTCTGTAGTCCACAGCTTTCTGGCCAAATTTGCAGTGTTTTAAGTGATACTGCTGGGCTTTTTGCCCTTGATTCACAACATAAATCTGGCTAAAATCCCCCAACAATAGCCATGCCACCACCTCAATATTAGACTGCCTTGAAATTTTTTTTGCCAGATTAAGCAGTCCATCACCCTTAATCTCAGGCAAAGTGTCTGGACATGAACAAAATGCAGACAAACTTTCTGCCAACCACAAGACACATTGTGTGGAGTCCAACAACCAATATGGTCTGTCTTCTCAGCAAAAACCTCCTGAGCCTGGTGTTTACCAGCAGGTTTTCTATCAGTTTTCTGGTCTCCTGATCTCTGACCAGCATCTCCCCTACAGAACAGCCTAAGCTGTTCCAGCTCTGTGCCTTCAGCTGACATCTCCGGACCTTTCTGAACTCTTGCCACAAGCTGTTCCCAAAGGCTCTTGAACCACATAGTCAGGTAGTCACATCAATGACCCCATTCCTCTGGTACCAAATTCTGTCTTAGTTACTTTTCTCTCATTAAGACAAAGTACCTGATGCCCAAAATTTGGGAAGAGGAAGTTTATTTATTATAATTTTGGAGGTTTCAGTCCATACTCAGCTAGCTCAGCTGGCTCAGGGTGGCATGGTGGGGCTGCCATTCATGTCCCCCACAAAATAGCAAGAGTGAACTGCACAAAAGAAAAAAGACATGTATTCTTCCTGCCCTTACACTGTATGTCAGTGTAGCACTCATACCACCAATCCCAGTGCTAGACAATGAACCAATCACAAACACTGGATTCACCTACATCCATGATTGTATGAGGCTTGAAGGGCCTGTCTGGACACAAAACACAACACTAGCCTTGGGAAGTTTGTCATGGCATCATGAAACAGACTAAGATAGACTCCTTTTTAATAAGGCTAACCATGAAACTGCCTCAGTGAAATCTACCAGCAATAGAGACCAATGCTGTGGCCTTGATACAGCAAATTTCCCCAAAAAAGAGCAGCCAGCCATTTGAGGGAAGTCTGATCACACTGTCCACCTTGTAGAAAATAAGTCACTCTATTTAAAAATAATAATTACTTTGGATTTAAAATTGTCTAATTTCAATGCTTCCACCATTATCATCCAAGTGCTTATAGAGTACCTGATCTACCATTATGAAAACCTACAAAATTTTGCATCAACCTAGAGACACAGTTCATAGTAGAAATGATGCAACAAAATATACATGACCTCTGTTTCAGTGTATCTCAAGTACCTATGTACCCCACCATGCAGAAGCCCTCTGCCTATTAGAATGATGGAATGGACAGTAAGGTTCAGCAAGGGTGCCAACTTGGGGACGTAACTAATAAAGTGTATACATTGAACCAAAAGCCGTATATGTTATACATGGCTAAGGGCCTCTGTGTGGGTAGAATTGGCCCTTCTCATCATCAGCTCAGTGACCTTGAGCTTTTTGTCTATATTGCTGCCATATTATAGGTATTAGTTCATAAAGATTACTTCTGCCAAATAAAATACAGAAGGACCTGATACTGTAATAATCACTTGTTCATTTGGGCTTTTAATTTCAGCAGATGAGGAGTTAAGTAAAGGACTTAGAGGAATGTTAGACTTTCTACCATAGCAAGCTACAGCCGCCACTATCCATTAGCAGCAGCAAGGAACATGTCTATAATATAGGGCTTTCATGGAGGCATCCTTTGGTTCTTCTGTGCCCAGTGACAATGATGAAGGTAAAAACAGCAATTACAGCTGACAAAGGCAAGTTCCTAAAAGTTCAGAATCCTTGGATTTGAAGTCTGGTCTTTCCAATAAGAAATTACCTCAACCAGCCAAAGTGTTGACCAAGGCGAGGGAAATCTAGAACTGGAGAAATAAGTGACGACTATCTAGTATAGCCTTTAAAATCTGCTACAACAGAGAAGTCTATTTCACAAACCCTCTCATATATGCATCTTAAAAGAGTTTTGTAGTGGATTGGATTTATATCTCCCACTTTCACAGCAAACAAGGAAGGACAGCTCGTTCTTACAAAATTGAAGTCCCTGCATTTTAGTGTGGGAGCCAGCTAGAGTAGAAAACTTGGGCAGATGGGACTTGTAAATTCTAAATTACACTGACCTCTTCTTGCAGATCATTTTAGTCTTAACTGTCTCTTATTCTAGTCATGCTGTAGCACCAGCTCTGTCCTGACTTGCTTCACAGAGGTACCACCTGATGGTATGGCACCTCAGTCCTGCACTATATCCTCTCACTTGGGTACTGATAGTACCCAGCATTTATCTTGCCACCCATACATAAGAAGAAAGATTAATAGCGTCAATACCCTGACCCAAGAGGGACAAGAATTGTGAGATATGTTTCCCTTTTCTCCCTCCTAGAGCCAGAGTATCATCTGAATTCTTAAGTTAAGTCTCATGACATCCAGCAGCCATTTGTTTCTATCAGCTACAAATGCTCCCTCTTCCTGCTTCACTTACCCATGCCACTGTTGTGCTCTTTGGAACCAAACTCTTCAACAGGAATTCTCACTCTGCCTCCATTTACTGAAGAACTAAGACATCATCATTTCTTATCTTTTGCTTAGACCCCGCACGGTTATCAGAAGGCCTGTTGGACTTATCTTCAAAATAAATTTGTCACTATTTTGCTATTGACCTGGTTCAAGCCATCATCATCTCTTACCTGATTAACAAACATAGCGGCAGTGAGGGTGAAGCTAGTAAAATATAAATAAGATCTTATATTTTGGGAAGAGGAGGGCTCAAAATCCTTAAAAGCTTTTTATCTCATTTGGAAAATAGGTATAAGGCATAATAAAAATACAGTTAATGTTTACATTTTTTAAAAATTTATAGTAAAAGACACAGGGTCATGAATTCCCTCCATATACTTTTCTTTGTTTTGAACACACATGTTCTATCATTCTTGACACTTCTGAAGCTGTTTTGGAAGTCTTCTTTCATGAGTGTCTTTTTGTGGTTGCCTCAATATCCTGAATCAAATGAAAATTTTATGGCAATTTCTGTCAAATAAAAATATTACAGAGTGTCCTTATCTTCCTTATTCACCAAAACTGACACCACACAACTTCTGGCTTTTCCAAAGCCAAAATGACCATGAAAAAACATTCTGAATCAATTCAAGATATTAAGGCAGCCATGACAACTTAACTAAAGATGTTCTTAAACGAGGACTTTCAGAATTGCTTCAGAAAGTGACACAAACAGGATTAAGTGTGGCAGAAGTCAGTGGGAATATTTTGAGGGTGAGAAATGGCAATGTGTTTATTATTTTAACAAATTAAAAAAACATTTATTATATTGTTTGATCATACCTCATGTTTACATGTATTTGTACATACACAGATTATGTATTACACATTATATATTAGACATGTAAGTAACTTCTCTGACTTGTCTTCCTACTTCGGTCACATTTCTTTTCTTTAAATCCCTGGCCCCTTCATGTTGTTTCTTAAAACACACTCTGCATGTTTTGCCCACGCCTCTCCTGCCTCTGTATTTATTTACAGTTTTCTTCTAGATATCAGCCTATCTTCCTGTTTTGCTCCTTTGAATATTTAATCAAATGTCACCTTCTCAGTGAAGTCTTTTGTTATAGATGTACTGTTTGTGCCCCATCAAAATATTCACACGCTGAAAACTTCCCCCAACATGATAGCATGAGGAAGCTGGTTCTCTGGGAGGTAGTTAGATCACAAGGGTGGGACTCTGTGATGAAATTAATGCTGTTATAATAATAAGACAGAGAGGGGAACCCTGCTTTCTGCCTTGAGAAGACAACACGAAGGCAGCCAGTTACAGACTAGGAGACAGGCCCCCCAAACGTGGTGTCCAGCCATTTGAAATGCAATGTCCAGCATGCTTTTCTTCTCATTCCCCTTCTTTACAGACATACTTTTCACTGTCTGATTTTTTTTTTTTGGCTATTTCTCCATGCTATAAGCTCATTTAGTATGTATCTCCAATGCCTAGAAAAGTATAGCACATTAAGTGATCAATAAATATTTATGGAAAAAAGAAAGACTAATGACAATAAAATATTAGTTATCTAGAGATAGAATTTTTGGTCACCTCAAATCTTTGGGCCATGTCCATAAACCCATAAATATTGGGAGAGGCTGATGAGATGGAAATAGCACTCAGAAAGCCCATTAAAGGCTTCCTCGGGGGAGAATCCCTCACTTTATCTGTTGTTACATCCTATATTCAGATGCTTTCTTCCAGCTAGACTTAGTTTCCCTACTCACAAAAAGACTGAAATAACAAAATATAAAGAAACAGTACGTGGCAATAAGAAGAGACCGTTTCACTCCTCTCTCTGGAGCCAAGTAATTACAATAACATTTGGGTGTGGATAATG
This sequence comes from Hydrochoerus hydrochaeris, assembly GCA_004027455.1. Lineage (NCBI taxonomy): Eukaryota > Metazoa > Chordata > Mammalia > Rodentia > Hydrochaeridae > Hydrochoerus > Hydrochoerus hydrochaeris. Next base: position 45,122 of record PVLA01012034.1, read on the forward strand.
TTAAGTTAATGCCTGCAAATTCACATCACAAGCTTAATGTATCACATAAATAGAGAGATTAAGTTAGAATAAATAAATAAGTAAATAAATAAATAGAAAAAAACTAGGTAGAAAGGAGACAAGAAAATCGAGATTTTAAAGCCAGCTGTACTTTTAAGAAAAGCTGCAGCTTTAGAACATAAACCCAGTTTTTTGCTTGTTTATTTGTTTGGTTGGTTTTGTTTGGTTTTCTTTCTCTCCTCCCAACACATAGTAAACCAGGGCAACTACCTTCCACCTACAAATGGGTTTTCCCATTTCCTTTTTACTTCAAACGTCCTCATTCACCTGTGAATATACAATCTTCTAGGATTTTCTGTAAGAATGTGCCATTAGGTCACTAGGGGTGGGCTTTCCTCTCCCACCCACTAGACAAGACTAAGACCATAAATTACCAAATTCCACAGATTTCCACCACCCAAAACCTGTAACAGATTTCCAGTTCCCAAGTCTATTGTGCCTCATTTCTCTGAGCATCAGCCCCCTGCTCTTGATTGCGTCCTGTGCCTCTCATAAATGCTTCTCTTGCCTCTTTACTGGTGTGTGCTGAAAAATTTTTTCCATGAAAAGAGTCAGCAAACCTGTAAACTTATTTCAAAGGGGTAGAAAAGAGTCCTTATTTCAGCCTCAAGGACCTCTGTGACCCAGGCCTAGTGACAAGATCAGATTTCCTAAAAGAAAAATTTCAATCAGTGTAGCTCTTTCCAGGTCCCAAAGGGGGAAGTTTACTATAAATTGATGATGAAATTTTTGAATTTCTGGCATATTCTCCTGATGACAAAATAATCTCAATAACATTGTACCAGAAAACCCCAAGGGATATATACATGTTACCACATGTAAGGAAATAATATTTATTTACAGGATGTTTTTCAAATCACATGTGCTTCCTTTGTAAATTAAAGAATTTTGTTTTAAAAATATTAAAAACACTAAATATTCTTCAGAACTCATTCATAAATGAAAGTAGAGTCTAACATCTAACTGGAACACTTCAAATTCAACCTGTAATTTGAGCAAATGGGAAGATTTTGCTTACAGTTAATTTTTTTCTATTTTTTTTATAGCAGTAATGAAAGACAATGGGTAACTAACCATATCAATTAGCTTCAGCAAAAACTGAGCATAAAGAATTTAACATCAGACATGATGCATCCACCATTTGTAAAAGACACCTTTAAATTACTAACTTGAATGGTCACATTTGGTAAGCCTTCATGTAAGAAGTCTCCTTAAGGGACAAGTTAAATGTGCAGTATAAACAAAGTAATCATCTTAATAACATATTTAGAAAGGAAGCTGTCACATTTAAAGGTCAAGCAGCTTTTATTTTTATTTTAAAAATATGTTGTGTTCTTTGTAATAAATTAAATTGAATCATAGTGAATATCAAATGTACATTTACAGTTACACAAAAATGCCAAATTATTTCAAAGCAGTTTTCTTAACTTTTGGAAAAGGAGTGGTCAAAGACACCTTTGAAAATTTAAGAAATGCAATGATAAACGCATATACAAATTTTCACATAGAAACAGATTCTAGGAGTACAACCATGAAATTCTAGGAATCCTCCAAATTTCTGGTTATTAAATTTTAATATGAAGGATAACTGACTTATCTGTATAATCAGGAAACAATAATAATCAGTTAAATTCAAAGTAGCCATTTCTCCTGATCTGAATAAATTTGAAAATAAAATTCTTTTGACAAACGGAGCATTTCATACGGAAGAGATTAATTCAAAATACTAAGAGTTGGACCACAGATCAGCCAGGGTTTGTTCCCACAGATGGGAAGGACTAGACAGTGGAGCTAATCTGATTTTTGAAGGTGGGCTCTTAAAACACATAGTACTGCTTCTGACAGTGTCTGCCACTCTGGGTATTCATGTCTCCTCTTGGAGTCAATTCCTGAAGTATTCAAATAGAGTTATATTATGGTTCAGATAAGTGTCACCCAAAAGTCTCAGTTATAAAAATACTTAAACATGCTCGGTGTAGAACAATGTAGCTGAAACACAAGGAAAAATTCCCAAAGATGATGAGTGATTGTCTAGTTTAGAAAATGGATAGTGGGTTGAGATATAGGTAAATGGTAGAACGCTTGCCTAACATGTTCTGTTTAATCACCAATACTGGAAAAAAAGTTGTGGGATAGTCCATCATTTAGAGTAGCACATACAGAATACAAATAACTAAAAACAGAGCCTCAAAACCACAACAGTAACATCAACTCCTTCAGAAATATTTCTGAAGGAATAAAAGCACGTGATGGGTAGAGTATTTACTACATGCTTAGGGTTTGGGGATTCAGTGCAACAAATGTAGGAAACTACAAACAGAAAGGTTAAAAGGACAAGGCAAATTAATTCAGCATTTTCTTTCTTTCTTTCTTTCTTTCTTTCTTTCTTTCTGTCTGTCTGTCTGTCTGTCTGTCTTTTTCACTCCTCCTTTCCTCCTCTTCTTGTTCCTCTCTTCTTCCTCCTTCTTAGCACTTTTCTTCTCCTCCTCCTCCTTCTCCTTTTCCTCCTCCTTCTCCTCCTCCTTCTCCTCCTCCTCCTCCTTCTCCTCCTCCTCCTTCTCCTCTTCCTCCTTCTC
>PVLA01012035.1:0-47746 GCA_004027455.1 Hydrochoerus hydrochaeris
GATTTGCAAAGTATGATCGTGAAAGGAAGGATCTCTTAAAAATAACAAGGAACCAGGAAGCAACAATACAAAGGCTAGAAGATGACAAGAGGATTTATAACCTAAGAATAAAATATGTGAATGAAGATGCAGCAACAAATACAAATGAAATAAAAAGTCTATTCACAGAAATAATTAAGGAAAACTTCCCAAACATAGGCAATGGAAGTGAAGTTCAGATAAATGAGGCATATAGAACTCCAGCCAGCTACAACTCAAACAGATCTACACCCAGACATATAATAATCAGGATCCCAGAAATCCACCACAAGAACAGAATATTAAAAGCAGTCAGAGAAAAGAAACAGATTACCTATAAAGGAAAACTCATCAAAATCACAGTGGACTTCTCAATGCAAACCATCAAATCACGAAGAGCTTGGAGTGAAATATTCCAAGCCCTGAAAGAAAATAACCTCCAACCCAGAATGATGTACCCTGAAAAACTGTCTCTCAAAATTAATGAAGAGACAAGATATTTCCATGACAAAGAGGAACTGGGGGAGTTTGTGACACCAATCCAACCCTGCAAATAATACTGAAGGACATTCTAGAGAGAGAGAAGAAAACCACCAGGGTTCCAGGAATAATGGCAGAAAGGCCTCAAAGAAAGGGGCAGGCAGTGGAATGAAGGAGAAAAGTAAACAAATAACAACAGAAAAATAGCATGGCAGAGATAAAACAGAGAAGATTGGTTATATCACTGTTTTATCTTGACTGATTTTATTTGAATCTGGTATGCTTGAGAGTGTGGAGTCTGAGAGTAGGGGCAACTACTCTGAAGATGACAGGATTCAATAGGATACCCATTCTGGTTTGATTGTTAACTGCCTTTGAAGTCCTATAATGTCTCCAATGTTTAGATTTTATTAATAGTGTAAAGCAATGCTAAGTTTATTTTATATTTGACGATATAGACAATTTTATTGAAAATAACTAGAGACATCATACTGACTACCGTAGATCACCTAGTGTTGTGTTTTTGTATGTTCTTTTCATTTCTTGTTTCTCTAGGAATTTGTGTTGCTGACTTGTTTTGACTTGTTTCTCCCTCTAATACAGAAAGGCTAGGTATATGTGTAGAGACTTATACATGTGTAGAACTTCTAAGTAGTTTATGAGAATGGATTATAGTTATTGTAAAGGAAAAAAAAGGAAAAGAGAATATTCTAAAGGATATAACTGCATGTATGTTTCAGTGTGTGGAATTAATACCATGTTGCTAAAGTTTTAGTTGGATGGATGAGGAAAACTGACTGCAGTCTCACTGTTTGGATGTCCACTTTGTGGACTTTAGTTTTGTGACTTGAACAACTGCATCTAAAAGGAAATTATGTAATTATCAACTAGTGATTTTTACTGGTTACTATTTTTGTTCTTTTGTTTTGTTTTTGAGATTTTGTATTGTTTCTACCCTCTTCCCATTTCAAAATTTTTTCTTTAAATAAAACAATTTTTAAAAAAAGCAAGAGGAGGAAAAGAAAGTGCTCTAAAAGAGATAACTATATGTATCCTTAAGTGTGTAGGATTGATAACCATGTTACTAAGTTTTTGTTGGATTGGTGACTGGAACTGTTTGCAGCCTCACTGTTTGAATGTCCACTTTGTATGCTTTAATTTTGTAACTTGAACATCTATACCCAAGAAGACAATATGTAATGTATCAAATAGCGATTTCTTACTGTTTATTTTTTTTGAAATTCTGTATCGTTTCTACCCTTTTTTCTGTTTTGCTTCCCCACTCTTTAAATAAAAATACCACTTGCACATTTTTGCTGATATATGTCAAATTCCCATAAAAAAGCTAATTATGAATTATTCTATTGGAGCCATTGGTTTATTATTTTAAGTTTTTTTCCACTTTTGTTCTCCATATTTTCTTACAAAATGTTTTTTTTTTCTCTTGTAGTCTTTTAAAATGTGTGTTTGACTTCCCACTTACATTTTAGTTTCAAATGTATTTGACATTCTAGTCCTACTGAGTTTTCAAAGGATATCATAGCTATCCAGTATTATCTAGTATCTCTACTAATTATGTCTGTGTGAGTTTAGAGCTTTTCAACACATTTCTGAAAGTAGTAAGAAATTAGATGAAGAAAACTATGTTCAGTAGTAAAGAAAAAAAATGTAACAACATGTACATCAAAGACTCCAGAAGTGAATTTTGAGTAGGCTCCTTGTGTGACTTTAAAAATTTCTTATATGAAAATAGTTTCCACATTTTGAAAGGACAGCAAACACTTTTCAAAAATTTTCAACATTCCCTTAGTCCAAACCTTACCATCTAGTAAAGTTGTCACCTATCTTAATCGTGTCAGTAATAGTTCATAAATAGAGCATAGTTAGCATTTCTTTTTATGTCATCCAAACAAACCCAGTCAAATTGAATTCAGTTTCTTCTAAGCAGTAAAAACACTGGTTGTGCCTATAAAACCAATTTGTTGGTATTTTTCTCATATCTAAATGCAAATCCCTTCTGAGAAGATATTCAAAGTGCTAAAGACCTAGGAGAAAACTTGTACATTTCTTAGTAGGATAAACTAGGCTTGCATGCATTGGTTTCATGCACATCACTGATTAATTTCAACAGTTCATTTTGTTGTGGGATTTCCAAAATGATGTGCAGGCTTTGATGAAAGTAATGTTTATATTTCAAGAAGAGAAAGAACAGATGCCAAATGCAAATTCCACCATGAATGATTTGATAGTCCATGACTTCCTGGAACACTATCTTTAGGATGACTTTGTTGGTCCAAACTAGCCTTATTGGGTAATATGATCAATTACTAATAGCTCCAATGAGCACATCATAACTTTTTCATATACTTGCATTCTCAGCAGACATTTTAGGCCTGATGAAAGTTATTTTTAAGTGGTTGTACCTCATTTTCTCTGGCCCAGTTAGAATTTCCATCTGATTCTTTGCATTAGAACCTATTGTTCTTCAACTTATTGAATCACAACCTAACACACCCAAAAGCTGTTGATCACAAAACTTAATGCAAACTCAATAAATATTAACATCAACATTCAACCATAATTTCTTGAAAGTATCCAATCCATGACCTCTTTGGGAAAGCCCAAAAAAACAATGCCCACAGATGTCAATCAGCCCAGGTATCTGGCTTCCTCTATGGAGTTGAGCACTTGCCTTCTCACATACCTCTGTTTCTTCAGGGACCTGAGGATAATAACTGTTTATTGCATGCCCTATGGTGGCTTATTGTTTGTTCGTTGCATTATCTACTCTATCTCCACCAACTGATACAGTTAGACCAAATTTTGTAACTATCAAGTGGCTATCTTGCAAATAGTGAACTCAACACAGGGCAGTACAGAGCCACGAAGTGATCTGCCAGTGTTTAAAAAGTTTCCTGTGATAGGAAGTGGTCAGACACTTAGGCATTCAGTAGAATGAAAAACGTATGTCATGACAGGCACTTTAATGACCCATAACTGAATCTCTGGAGCCCCATTAGGACAGGTTTAATGTTTATAGCTGCTCTCCAGAGAAAGAGACTCCAAGACCAAATTAGACAGAAAGAGAACAAGAAAGAAAGAGAATTTCAGGGTGAGTACTTTGGTAAATAACTTCTAAAATAGCCTCTCGAAATTCCCATCTACTATTTATGACAGGGTCTAATCTCCACTTGAAAGTGGGCCAAAATTTTTACTTGGTATAAAACAACAAATTGTGGCAGAAGAAATGGAATGAGTACCAACAAAAATAAAACTAAACAAAACAAAAAACAAACCATCGAACAACAACAACTGTGGCTTCCATCTTGGACACAACTCTCTCTTGGACCGCTTACCCTGGATGATCAAGTGCTACACCACAAGAAAGTCTCTGGAGTATCCCACAAGGCAAGAAAGTCAGACAGGGCTCAGTCCATGGTAACTAAGAGAACTGATGTTCACACAAATGACCTGGGAAGCAGAATGCCCCCAATCCAAACCGTTGATTCAATGGCAACCTCTGCCAACAACTTAAGTGCAACCTCATTAGAGACCTTAAATCAGAAATACTGGATTCCTATGCAAAGAACTGTAAGGTAATAAAGGTTACCTTTGAGACATAAATTTTGAAGTTACTGGTTTCACAGCAAAGGCAACTAATACAAGTGATCTATACTATTCCTCCTGAAGTTCCACAATACCTTAATAAAAACTCAATAAAATGAATAAAATGCAGCCCTCATTTTAAAAGCACAATTTTTCTTCATACAAACCTTGAGATTTAAAACAACAATTTGGCTTAAATAACATCTATTGTGAATTTACTTTATAAAAGTAATTTTATAAAAGAACTTATACATTATGTATAAGTCCACTAGTTATGAAGATAAAGAATGTCTTTCCTCTATATCTAAACATATTTTAATATGAGTTGACAGTTCTTAGAAAAATAAAATGTAAAACATCTATTCCATATAAATCAAGATAAATCACCAAAACACATGGCACAGATTCACTGGCCTTTTTACACTTGATTTTTCCACTAAAATATTTGTTTTTAATGCTTTTGAACACAGTTCCAAAATCCTTCTTTTCTTTGGGCCACAGTCCTAAAATTCATATAGACTAAGGTCATGATTAACAAAAGTACTAAGCATAATGCACTTACTTAAATATTTAGTGAAAAAATATATATATATATATACTGCATTCATTTTGATTGATATTGATTTGCATTAATCATTATATATATATATATATATATATACATATATATATAATAAGGCTGAATTTTTTGTCTTCACCCATTGTTTATCAGGGTTGGCAAAAAGTGGCAAAGTTTTAAAATTATAATATTTTGAGTTTTAATCCTGATTTTGTAACTTACTAACTTTTAAAATCTTAGGAAATAAATGACCCTCAGATCTATAATCTGCTTTCCCGATGAACTAGATATTGATGACCTTATACTTCAGAGAATTCGTCTCAGGACTAAATGACATGAGCAATATGAAGTGCAAAGCAACTACTTATATGTCTGCCACATAATTGTAACTCAGTAAATAAAAGCTATACATGGAGGTGTAAACATGAATGAAGTATATTACCCAACATCAAAGTATATGAATTCTTTTAGAGAGATTTCTAATTAATACCACTAATAAAGTGAAAAGATACAATTCATTAAAAAGAAGATTCACAGTCCTGATTCACTTTAAATGTCAATAGGGTGTCAGTTATGTGCATAGCCTGTGCCAGTGAGCAAGGTATAGCCTCTGACCTACAGTGGATCACCCTGCACTGAGCAGACAACACACAAACCATCATTTCAAAGACATGGACAATAACTAGGATTGAAAGAAGAGAAGCTGTGGCAAAACACTGGGATGTCAATTTAAATCTGATGAAAACATTAAGAAACTTTTTGAAGTTCCATGATTTGAAACGATGTTGAAAATTGGTTAGGACTCGTGTTTACCTAGATGAAAAAATAACCAGCATTCATGGCAGAGAAAAGCACATACATGCTTTAAGAAGGAAAGTACAGATAAAGCTACCTAAAAGACAGACTAGAGAATGGAAAGAAGAAAGGGAGGGAGAAAGAAAGAAACGAAGAGTGACCAACAAAGTAAAAGGAAAAGGGGAGAGAGAGAAATGCAAAGAATTAAAGTGAAGATACTTGGGCTGAAATTCATGTTCAAACATAGTAGGTAGTCAGTGCTTCACAGTTACTCAAATTGTGTCTCCAAATGATTTTCTATATTCAGTATTGCTCATCAGTTAGTCTCGACAATATGTCATGCTTATGGTCAAGTCAATCTCAACAGATTATCTTCTGAATTTAATCTTAAAAATCAATATGAAATCCAAGTTCTATCACCTCATCCTTAACGAGGTCTAATTCAGTATTAGTTTCTTAAACAAAATTAGCTTCTTTCACTCCTAAACATGTTCAATACTTGTGATGAGCAGCATTTGTACATTTAATGATATCAGAAGTAGTGCAGATGTATCTTTTTGGTTCTTATTCCAGCGATCAGTTGGACCTAAAATATCTTAAAGTAGCAATTTATAATGAACTGAAATAGAACCATGGGACTTTCATACATTTAGTGAGTTATTACCAATACCTTTCTCCAATGAAACCGAATAGATCATAATGTATAAATTATGTGTGAAAATTTTATGTGTGTGTGAATGATAATGAATTACAATGAAAATCTATTACATGGTGTGCCAAGGTTTTCAAAAAAGTTTGAACTCCACCATTCAATGGCTTCTGTGCTTTTAAATACAGAGGAAATGATAAATGATTCTATTTTAAATAAATGTTTGAAGTAGGTAGAACAGACTGGAGAATGAGTACATTAAAAAAGATTCAGACATTTTATAGTGATGTCAAAACCAACAGACAGTTTGTAGAGATTTAGAGCATCAGTGTGAGTGAGAGAAGTAAGGATTGCAATATTCTCATGGTCAAATTACACTCTCAATGCTTCCCAATTGCTTCTGAATTGAGACCTCACCATCAAACTGATCATACAGTACAGTGACTAATGATTAAATGAGGTCTCTATCTTTAAAGATCATTATCAAATGTAAATGCAATCTACACCAGGTAACACCTGTTCATACCATAGAACAATATAGAAGATTCATTTTTTAACATGCCAAGTGAACTATTTGGGACCTGTAATGAAATCTATCAGTGCTGTTTTTAATCCATGATTTTCTATAAGCATTCCTTTCTTATTATACTACAGCCCATACTTTTTATCCACTGCTCACAAATATAATGGATATGAAAATGGCTTTATATTTTAAATCAAAGACAGAATATCAATAAGTACTAAATGGCTTACAGAACTGAGAAAGAACTATGTGTTTTAACAGTATTATTCTAAAATACATGGTATCTTTTGTGTATTATTTTTCTCAAAGTATATTTTGAATATTTTATGTATGAAATATTATTAAGCATTTTTAATTGACTTATAGTATGATTTATTCAGAATTACCTTCAAATGATTTATCATAGTTTGGTCATATGTGTGTTTAGTTCTTGTCTCCAACGACTTTGGGTCTGACATTGTACCTTATTTTGACAAACCGAATGTGAGTTTATATATTCAGCAATATCCAATGAAACTTTAGATGTCTATGTCTTGTTTGATAAGTATGTATAATGCTGTCCTGTATTATCTAAATATCATTCCTCAGATAAGTATGGATGCCTGAATAAAGTATACACAGGGTTATAAATACAACAAGTAACCTAAAGCAGAGCCACACTTACTAATATAGAGTCGTCAGAGAAGACTGTATTATGCCTAGAAATTTTAGCTTGCTTCTTTTCTAATGATTTTATCACAGTTTTGGCATACACACGCTTAGTTCTTGTCTTCATAACTTGAGGCCTGACCTTCTGTCTTATTTTGACATACAGAAAGTACATTCATATATTTAGCCATACCAAACAAGACTTTAGATGTATATGTCTGGTTTGACAAGTATGTATAAATATTATTCCTCAGATAAGTACATATCCCTTTATCACAGATTGATATATTTAATAACTTGAATTATTAAAATATGGCTATGAACTCCTTCATATAAAATAATTTTGGATATTCAGAAAGGAAATCATATTGGATTATTTTTACTTTTCTTTGTCCAAATTACAATCAATTTCTTAGTCATTCCAATTATTCCTTGTAACTCCTAATTACTTGAACATGTGGAGTATAATTAATAATGGGCTCATACGTATGTTTATTTGTGTGCACTTTGAATACTTTTGGAATTTCTGAACTACTGCTTTACAAAATGTAACTTTTTTATTTAGGGAATCTTAACTACACAGAATAGTGTGAAGTTATTTTGCATATCCATACATGCACATAACACACCTTGAACTTCTGTACTCTGTTTCATTCCTTTGCTTCCTTTTCCTTTCTGCTTTATTCTCTCCCTGTTTTCTATCAGTCTGCCTTCTATTTCATGACATCACTTTCTCTTTTATTTTTGCTCTTTTAGAACCACATAAAAGAAAATATTCTATTACTGTCTCATTTTCGATATTTTTGTTTAACATGATTATATACAGTTCCACTCATAGAAAAAGTAAAATTTTGAACCTGTTATCAGAGAAAAAAGCTAATTATCATGCATACAAGGGGCTTTTGAAAGTAAGTACTAAATCAGTAAAATAAGTCCTTACTCATTAATGAATGTACTAAAACAAGGTATTTTGAAATAATTTTATAAAAGATAAGGGGTTTTATGGATTTATAGTTGTCAGGAGCATAAAGCTTTTAGGTGGTTGCCCAGTTATCACTTTTAAAGATGTCACATATATCTTTACGAATGTCTTCAAAGACAGAATACCATGCATTCTACACAAGGCTACCATAGGGTACCTAACTAAAAGAACAGTGCCTGACTATGCAACTTCTGGAGAAAAAGTCAAATCAAAAAGAGCCATAAACATTATATGGACCACTCCCAGAAGATCATAGTTATCATAGTTAAAAATCACCTATAATCATCATTCTATCATTGTAGGCCAGAGACTAATGTCAAGTGTTTGCTTGTTTTACTTAGGAAAACACATTTTTAAAATTATTTTCCCGGAGCAGCCCTTATGTAATCAGAAGTAATTGATAGACTTAGTAAGCATTTGGAAGATGTGACTATCAAATCTTCCAATTTTTAACTATTGTCAATTGATTCAGATTTAAAACATTGTAATTCACAAACACATTTGTGATTCTCATATGTCCTGAGAAGTTTATAAATTTTATTCTAGTTAAGTCTTTCTAATATTTTGTAGAATGAAAAACTATGTCCAGAGAGAGGAATTATTCTGTCCTAGGTAACAATGATTACGTTCAAATTCACAGTAATAAAGGATGGTAATATTATCCATGTACTGTGTCTTTATGGGGGAAAGGTTAAAATATAGAGTTGTTTTGTGGCCCTAAGTGAAAGAGTTTACATCTTTCTTTGCAAATACATGCAGCTTGGGAATTACTATACAATTTGTTATGGCTGAGCTTAATTAATTAATAGAGAACTTAGGAGTACTAATGCAGCAAATTAGTCAATATAGTGATACAGGTAAAGAGGATATGAGTTACAGAGAAAGACTAAAGTGAAATTCTAAAATTTCTGAGCATGAGATTTGTCCAACAACTGCAATGAATTTCAATATTAAAGTTAACTTTTATTTCATAAGTGCAATAATCACGTTTGTGATTAAAAGAAATAATAAATTTTATAAAATGTTACAGTGCAGATACGTGCATTACAATCAATCATTGTTTTTAATTATGTTGCTTTCAGTGTATACTATATATACTGTCTATATATACTGTCAAAATAAACAAATATTAGCCATATCCATTAACATTGTAGGTTTATGGAAAATAATTTTAAAAATAAAAGCATCATAGTTATGAAGATAATAAAATTTATTTCAGCAAATAATGGTTATGATATGAATCAAACCTAAAGACTAGAACATATAAAAGCCTTGAAAAATGGAAAAATTGATGATAAAATTATGGAATTATGTCAAAAGTATTAAATCTATAATGACTATAAACTTGAGGACATAATAGCCAAGGGATTTTGAGATTTTACAAATTGATAGATTGTTTCATATGTTTTCTCCTAAAAAAATATAGAAGTGTGAGATGCATTATTTTGGCAGACTTCAAAACATTAGCTAATTGCGTTAAAAGAAAAAAATGATTTACATGTGCTAGAGTGAAAATGGGACTTCAAACATCAGAAGAGTTAGCTCAGAGGTTCAGGATTCTTCTTTGGAAGAAGAGAATGGCATAAAGTATTGTTTCAGGAGACAGTTTATGGGATCCTGCCTCCCTTTTCAGCTCTCTGTGGTTGAGAATTCAAAGTAACAGGATGTGCAGCAATCCTGTTCACCCAGGATCAAGCCAAATATCTACAACCTCTCCAGTAAAACCTGATGGGGCAGGGCATGAGCAAAGCTTACGCTTTTTGAGAGAATTTGTAATAGTATAAATAAATGCTGCAGTAGACACACAATTACAGAGATAAATGAAACACTCCTGTCAGAGTCAGCAAAATTTGGGACAGGATAAAAAAGGGATGAAAAAATATATTTATAGCAATCACTAGACATAGTACAAGGAAATCACATATTTTTTCACTGTTTTTCATATTTAACCATTTGATGCTGGTTTTAGAGCATTCATCTAATGTTGGCTTTTATATAAACTCCTCATCTTTGTCATGTCCAATGGAAACACTCGAGAAACTGTGCCACCTTTATTTCCTTTTTTGGATTCTGGGAAGTCTTGGGACAGAAAAGCCAACATAGTTTAAAACATTCCAGGACAAATAGGAATCGCTAAGTGTGTCAAGGCACATTTACCAAGGTTCCAGGCATACTAATTCTCACTTCTTCGGTAGAAACTAACAAAGTGCTAATAATCCTCCAAAGTAATTATAAGACCACTGCCTTCTAGGCTCAGCAAAACTGAGTGATTTAAATGATCTTTTTTATCTTAAATGATATAAATCCTATATTGTCTTTTTAACTGGAGGCAATGAAATCCTACATGTCATAGAACAACTAATTACACAGTGCAACTTAGAATATAGAATAAGCTGTGCTTTATTTGCTTTCAAGCCAAAGAGACCACAGTCTCTTCTCTTAATTACATTCCTTTAGAGTGACTGGGATTTACTGGCTATAGAACACAGTTTCCAGACAAAGCTTCTCTGCGGTACTTTCCACCGTTCCACTTCTATGAACAAGGACAATTTAAGGGCAAATACTAATTATGCTTTTGACACCATTTTACTTTCCTGGTTAGCTCTGAGAGTAAATCCGTAGTCTGCCCCTATTCCCTTGTCAATATCTTCCTACTGTTAATTTCCTAATTTGGTGAAATAATGAACTCAAGAATAGACTCTGACTTGAAAAGTACTCCCCTGCCCAAAGATTTAATTGCACTTTTCAAAAGAACACTACTTGTTAAGCTATATTTCTGAACAACAAAGTAAGAAAATTTAAAACTCTAAAGAATGGCATTAAAAAGAGGCTTTAAAACTCCTACATCTCCCACTTTTGCCTTAGTAGTCACAGGACACTATCAATCAGGAAAGACAAATATGATCCAGTTCTCCAAACTACAAAACATACTCAAAAACAGGAGTGCATCACACTCAAAGAAACAATTCTCTTATCATTGAAGACTGAAAAACATAAATCCAGTCTGGTTTTGGACTTCAGGGGTCCAGTCTATCTGGGGTCATTTCATATAGCAGTTATTGACTTCATTTCAGTTGGACTTCTGACCCTCAAGTGAACAACAAGTGAGTGTAAATGGCCTTAAATTTTTAAACAAAAATATTCATGCCACAAAAATGAAAGCCAAGTTAAAACAAGCAAAATAACTCCAACCCACTGCCAACTTCCCAAATGCCATAGAAGTCACTTTGATATTAATAAAAGACTTGAAAATAATACCCTGATATTTTAAATACATGGTTTATAGTGACTGATTACTGTTAGCAGTGTGAAGGAAAGCAGTTTGTGAATGTTAATTAATATTAAACTTGTTAATTTTTCTTTCTTTTTTTTTTTTTTAATCAGTATCAGGGATCAAACTCACGACCACACGCTTGCAAGGCAGGCGCTTATGCCGCTGAGCTAAATCCTCAGCCCCTTGTTAATTTTTCGAAACAGATGCACTTTTAGAAGCACACATATAAAAATATGTTTGATTACAAATTAAACAGAAAAAAAATCAAGTTTCAATAGACAGCCACTAAAATGAATAAAAGCACATATGAGTAAGCATTTTAAGTAGTAAAATATGCACAAAGACACTGTAATTTGGATATTCAATATATTGTGTATGTAAAACTATTTTCAAACCATCGTACATTCAATCCAAATATGGCATGACTGGGACTGGTAACTGATCAGCCAGGAGTTGAGAAAAAGACATAGAAATGTCTAGACATAAAAATGTATTTCCTTAAATCTTTGTAGCTAAGTGTTGCCTGTGATTGATTTTAGCCAATGAACATTAAGTAAAGGTTTTGAAACTGAGATGGGATAGGCTCCCTATTAGGAAGAGGACAGATAGCACAAGAATGCTTATTTTGCTTCTCTCCCCTCCTTTTGGGTACCTGGAAGATAGGTCTCCCAGTTCTAGGTCCAAGGTTGTAGTATAAGTGTGAGCAAGGTGCAAGGGTACAAGACTGTCATCCTATCTCCACAGGAATGACTATGGATTTTTTTTTTTTGCATCAAAGATAAATACTTTGACTTTTCTTAAGCCTCTGCTATTGGTAGTCATCTGTTATACACAGTCAAGCCTTATCTCCAGGGGAGACATATATACCTAAGAACAGTTTCAAAAATTATAGGTATTAACTGTACAGTGTACAATCTACTTTCTCTTTTTTTCTTTTTTTTTGGGGGGGGGGTACTGGGAATTTAATTCATGACCTCACACTTGCTAGGCAGGTACCATGGCACTGAGATATATCCCCAATACCATCAATCTGCTTTTTCTAATTTAATAAACTGAGCAAATGTTTATTATTTTCATTTTACAATCAATTTAACTTGATTTTAATTTAAGTTTTATGAATATTCCATTTGCCCAGTTGAATTCAACTATTTTATAAATTTATAAAATAGTTTAAATTCAACTTTGAATTTAAACTATTTTATAAATTAGATTTACTTTGTTTCATCTTTATTCTCCTAGTTCTCAACTAGTTATTTAAAATGTCTGACTAGCTTGTCATCTGTAAAATAGGGATGGTTCTTCTTTGAGTGAATGACCATGAAACTTAAGAGAAAGAAGTGTATGCAGCTGGCACATAGTAAGTGTTCAGTGACTATCAGCCACTGGCAGCACCTTTGGCATTGACCTGTGATGTCTTACATTTCTAATTCTTTTGCACAACATACTAATTGTAGCCACATAAAACAGAACAAAATCTATAGCTGTGAACCACTACAATAACAAATTTGCCTTGAAAATGTTTGTTGTTTTATTTGTGCTCCTGACATGAATAAATATTTCCTTTTTAAGCACATATTTTCAAATTTTAATGACAACTGTTTTCACTTAAGGATTAGCAGTAATAATAAGAGTAAAGAGTAAGAGAATAGCCAAGCTACCTTTACTTGCATCTGGAACCCTAAGGGTATCTTTTCACTTCCTCTAAATGATTGCTTCTGTTATCAGCAATCTCTTTCATAACTCTTCATAACCAAATTCAAATCCATTGACATTGTTGACATTTTGAAACAATTCTACTACTTATTACTGAGCTGAAATGCAATTTAAATTATGCCATCAAGCCAAGTGTTAATGCTGTATTATGTGAATGGATTCAAGTACAGCAGAGATGTGTATAACGAGGCTCGGTTTCTTTTACAATGATAGTTTCTACTTTTTCAGTGTTTCATCCTGAAGAAATGCCACAGTGCCTATATGATTTTTTAAAATACATAAGGAAGTTGGAATCAAGGGTCAGAAGTTTAAAAAAAACAAATCTTTGTTAACACTTTTGTCAAATCCATAGCTTGAGGGGCTGAAACAAGTCTTTATTTTTACATTTCAACAGTTCATGTGAGAAAGAGAAGCATTACATCAGAGAAGAAAATTAATCTGACACTGGAAATTTGAAAACTATACAAATTTTATCCTTGTACATAAAGGATAAATTAAAAATAAAACTAGAATAAAAACTTTAATTGTTTAAAGCAGACAACTACAGTAAACATGAAGTCCACTGATTTCATAAGGCACTGGGGACCGAAGGACACAAAGAAAACAAAATGGCTGCTCCCACCCAATAAGTCATCGTTGATCAGATCTACAGAACAGAGTTATCAAACATTATGATGCATTGGTATCTCTAAGTTAAATGTGAATTACACTAAACAATGGCCTTACCAAGTATTTTACATGAAATCAAATTTTCATGACCCACAGAGAAACAACTCATAACTCTCAAGTTTGTAAGTTACAATTACCCAGATAATCTAACAAGGAGTTATTCACAGGAGACATTTTGATAATTAAGGGAAGGGCTTCGTGTCTACTTTACCAAAATGTTACATAATTTCATCTACTTTTATTAAATAAATAAATATTAGAGATAAAGTTCACATAAGAGTACCTATTAATAGTACTTATTAATAGTAGTTTAATTATATTTTTAGGGAAAAAGCATTCCTAATTAACAAGGAAGGTTGACTTATTCAAAGAAAATGAATCTTTTGGTTTACTAAATCACATATTCTGTTTGAAGAGGTCAACTGGAATCTATTTAAGGCATAATAATTACATGTGATTTAGTGTAAACTTCATAGGCAGTGAATTTTTATAGATGTAGTCAACAAGAATCAGTTATCTGTACCAGTACTGAAAACAGATTTATTTAGTGATACTGGGAAAGTGAAACTACCCAAATAAATCTTTTTTCAAGGCTTATTTCAAAATATTTTTTCAGGACTTCCCTTTCATTACATTTTCTATTGTAACTATTTAGAAATAGCATAGAATATTTTACAAAAATATATATGCTGTTTTGTTCTAACCACCTGAAACATAAGAATGATTTTTACTACATTTATGATTGCTCAAAATTGCATAGAACAGAAACCCACAAAGGGTCCAGACTCAATAAACAGTTATATTTAAAATACTGAACAGAAACAAGTAAATAAATTGGGACATAATTATTTTTCATTCTCTGTTACTTTTCTAACAAGATTTTTTGGACCTGTCCTCCTTAATTTATTTCCTTTTCTTCCTTTTATCCCTTTGCACTTCAATTAGCCTGTATTGATACTGACGAGACTTAGAGGTAAGATTTGGAGGATCTGAGGTTCAAGAAAGTGCTTTCTAATAAGATTATATTAAGTTCATTCTTCCTCTGTGACTGAATTTATAGATCAATAGAGAGCTGAAGACAGCAAATAGGATGGCAAAAGAGTGAGATATGTCTGTATGTGTGAAGAACGAGGAAGACAGGCACTGCCGTTAGCATTGACAGCCTCCATCTCAATACACTTTAAAACCATCATTAATAAAATTAGGTCACTTACACCTTACTTCTCATGGCTTTTCTTAAAGAAAGCTGTGGAGCTTTTCTTAGTGAAGCTGTTGAAAACAGGAAGAAGCGTTTTAAAAAGTTGTGGATTCCAATCAAGTTAAAGGAGCAAATGCAAGCACTGTAGTTTCCTAATCACATAGACCTTTGGCTGGCAGGAAATGCTATTATTTCTATTTGCCGTTTCCCTAATAACTGTACAGGCACATTCTCTGAAAGCCACTGGGGATAAAGACAAGAATTCTTTTAGAAAAAGACTCCTGTCTCATTTATTCTTTTGTTCACTTCTGTTGGAACAAATGCCCAATAGAACACTTTTGGAACACTCTCCTAATAGCACACAATTCTGTCACCATTTCAACATATATGGTATTGGCATTCCGCTGGAATTCAGTATATATTTTCTCATAAAAATTGTGCTTGCAATAGCAAGCTCTTAATGTTGAATAGCAAAATTCTAAAAGCATTTTATAAGACAAGACTTTGCCGAGCCAACCTCGGACCTCAATACCATACAGTACACCCAAGTAAAGATTCTCTAACTATCTCACATACATAAATTAAGAACGTTAAGTTGTAAGTTAGGCTAAACTCTTTGACAATACTCATCTCCAGAAAGCATCTCCAGGAACTGAAGAAGGAGGCAGAGCACACAGGTTCCATCCTGAGATCCAAGGCTGCTACATTTCAAGGGAGGGCCTCACAGCTCTGCTCACTGCTCACTCTTTCAGTCTCTATGCTCCACATACACATTTCCGTTCCACTCTGCTCCCATTGCCTTAGAATATTTTATTCATACATCTTTGTATGTATTCCAAAGTGTCCCTGATGCATTTTCTTAATATAAACTTTTAATTTCAGCCTCTGCCACCAAATGTAGGATCTGTTATGACTCAGATTTATAATAATGAAATCACATAATTGCCATTCAGTGGGATTCACTGAGATTAAATTAGTGGTTGGGAACACTGTAGTCTTTCAGGAAATACCCAGTTTACAAAACACAGTTGCCCCTCCATATCTGAGGATTTTTCATCCACCTATTTAACCAACAATGAATAAAAACTATTAAGAGAAAAACACACCTGTGCTGAATATGTACAAATATTTTTTGTGCAGATTCCTTAAACAATACACTATAACAACAATTTAATTAGTATTTACATGGATTTAGGCGTTATACACAATCTAGGGGTGACATAAAGTATATGGGAAAATGTGTGTAAGTTACATGCAAAGCTCACCCTATTTTATATGGGGGAAATAATAAGCATCCATAGATTTTGGAATACTCAGGAAATTCTTGAAACATTTACTCACAGATTCTGAAAGATATCTATCATTAAACAGTGGATATTACCATAGAATTGGTTTGTGTCTGCAAAGTATGTATGAAAATCTGGTTACATGGTGTACTCCAATATAAGATCCTGTCCCATTTGAGGATATGGAACAGAGAGCAAACAGATAGATAAAGTAGAAAAGATAACATTGTCCCTGCAGATTGCCTAAATAGTGAATCAAAGAACAAAAAGTACCCCACTGGAATCATCCTTTGATTGTTTGATCAACTTGTGGGACATATTTCTTCATTGTCTGGTAATTCAACTACCAAAAACATTCATTAAGTTCAGGTTAATTAGAGAAATATAGGTAATAGTGCCTGAACCACCATCGTGCAGGACTGTTTAATGATTTTTAAAGCTTTCCATTCATGTCAGATTTTCTCTTCCCAAGGCTGATCGTTCCTTTCCTGGAACAAGGCCGACCTTTTATTGTTGCTTCTACTAGCATTAAATGAAAGAGCAAAATAAAGTTCCTTTACTTTGAGGGTTAGTCTATGGACTGACATTTCCATTCTGTAGATGTTTTGAGAAAAAAAATATAACTCAAAGCCTTAAAATCTGCAGTTTCTTCCATGTAGTCCCATCAGATCATTTCACAACTTGCCTTAAAATCACTCAGTGACATTACTGAAGTTAAAAGACAAACTCTCTACTATGGCAGACAAAGCCTACCTTTTCAGCCTCGTTTGCCTTATCTTCTCTCATGAACCACGGAACCTAATAAAAATAAACGATATAACCTATACTGATTCTCACTGTCTTCCGGAAATTTGGCCTATGTGATTTTCACTGTTTGAAATGTACTGCATTTTTCCCTGCATTTCTAAGTGCTTTTAATGAGCCTAGTTTACATGACATTTTTATATAACTTCTAATCAAAAAATGAGGACAAAATATATTTGAAGCACTCCGATAATCTGTTACAATGGTTAACATTTTTACAGTGCACTGAATATTAACATTTTTACAGTGCATTGAATATCATCAATTAAATAGGATTCTTTGTCAGATTCATCTGTATATCACTACATTACCATTTATTTTACATATTAAATGTTGAAAAGCTGTTTACTCCCCTCGCTCCAAAAGTGAGTTATAAACAAAAAAGTATATTCTTTAGCATAATGATGTTAAAAAAACTTAGTCTTTAATTCCCAATAAAATGCACCAGCAAAGCTTCGATACTATTTAGAATTTCAATTTTTAAAGTACTCGCATTTGGGGAAATCCATGAAAAAGTGTGGCGAAATTTCCTTATCTATTTATTTTAAAGCACCCCCCCATTAGTAATATGTTTTTTTTTCTGGTCTTTGAATTGATTTTTTTTTTTCTGGTCTTTGAATTGATTTACACAGTTCTGGAACCTTTTTATCTTTTCAGATTGTGGTCCATTCTCAGGAGCAAGATTTTCACATTTCTAACACCAACATTCAGCATACTGTTTATACATTATTTTTTAGCACAAAGGAAATTATTAAAGCACCATTCTTTTCACAATCAGTAGGGCATTTCCCCCTCTTAGTCCATCTCCCACTTTTATTTGATGACAGGCAAAAGCAACAGCAACCTGAGCTGGCCTTGCATCATTACTCACTCTGTGATGGTTTGTGTCTAGACGTCCTCCCAAAGCCTCATGCAGTCTTAAATGGGGCTTTTTCAGAGGGGGCTGGATCTACGGTGTGACTGATTCATGGTGCAATACTGGGATTAAGGGTGCTGGGTTTAGATTAAGGGTAGGTGATTGCTGTGTTGGTGCACTGATTGGATTGGCATGACCTTAATCCAGGTAGACTGGATACAACATAAAGGACAAAAAGAGCCTTGTACTTTCCCTTCTTTTGCGCTTTTGCTAGCATGTGGGTGGCATGAACTGTTCTCTTCTGTGATGCCCCTCTGCTATGTGCCACTTTGCCTTGGAGCCAGCCAACTATGAACTGAATCCACTACAAACTGTGAACTAAATAAACCTTTCCCCCTTTAACTTTGGCTGTCACATATTTTGTCTTAGCCAGGATATCAGTAACTAAGACACTGTGTAATAACTGATGAGGTAATTTACTGTACTTGTAAGCTGATCTTGAGTATTTGAGATGCATAAATCAAATCAATCTACAAGAGACAATTCTCATGTAGAAGGCTCTGATGAAACTCTATTCTAAGGAAAAAAGAGTCAGAGAATACAAGTGTAGTTCAAACTCATGTGCTAAGTCTGAATGGAAGAATGAGGAACCATACATATATCTCATGGTTTAATACTTCAAACCTCTGCCAACCCTTCTCCTGTGGGACACATTCCTGAGTCTAGAGACAGAGAAATGCACTAAAGCCTAAAAAAACATATAAAAACAAGAACTGCTTCACAGAAATACCTGCCATATGCTGCAAACACAGGGCAGATCCTTGCAATGATTGAAGAGAGACTGTCCAGAATTTCTCCCTCCTGGAAATAGCTTTACTCTCTTAGCAGATATCAGTACCTTGAAGGGAAGTACATTTTGTCTTTGGTAATTTTGTTGCAGTCAGTGATGCAAAACACAATTGCAACCACCTGAACTAGGAAGAAGAAAACTGCCAAAGGAGACAAATTGTCCAAAATGATTTATCATGTTATGTCTGGGAACCACCTGAACAAAACAGTGAGGCATACAAAGACTCGAAAGGTCTCTGGTTAGCCAGTTGGTATGAGACCACGGGAACAGGTAAAGCTGTGCTGATTTTGTAACTTGTTTTTGCGTGTAAACCTTATGAGGAGTCAGCTTTCTTCTTAAGTGTTTTCTTCTCAATTTCCCTTTTCTTTTATTACCCACCATCTTAAAGAATAAATTATGTTTCTGCTTCTTTATTTTTAGCTCCTTGTACCCTTTATGCTCCTGAAATTGAATTTCATCTCCTTCCACTGTGCTGAAATCAAGACACTGCCAGCTCTGCTGTGCCAAGATCAACAACTTCTCTGTCAGTTCTCATCCTAGCCATCTTCCATGAAATGTTCACATATTGACACTCTCTTGAAACTCTTCCCTTTCTCTCTGCAGACGCTTGCTATTCCCCATCTACTTTCATGTGCACAATACAGGATCTTCTGATTTTCTTACGTAGGCATCATGCATGCTTCTGACATTGTGTTCTTGCTTTCTGTTGTCAGTATTCACATTTATATATCACATATCAGCACAGCTTCCTGGGCATTGTGTTTCCCCTCACTCGTGTAACTGCCGTCTGTACACATAATCTACTTCATACATCTTGGTTTACTTTAAAACAAAATCATAGCTCTATGGTACATTACAGTCAAACTGCAAAGCAAAACTGGACTCTGTCTGAAGCCCTTTCCTTGCTTTTCTTCTTTTGTCTTCATTCTTCAGCTTATTCATAGCATTACCACTCACCAAATCATTTAAATAAAAAGCACAGTTCACCAAGGCTTCCTTTCCATTTCCTAGCCCTAGTCACACATTCCTAAAAATAATGACAAATTGTACATTTTCCCTCCTTTTTTAATTTTGAATTTAAATATAAACTTTATTACTAATCAAGTTGTTTGATAAAACTATGTTAAGTCTTTGGAAATAGCAGGATGTTCTACTGGCCATTCAGTCACTGTTGTATCTCCTGCGTCCCGATTTCCCTTACTCCTCAGAGTCTATCTGCCTCAGAGAAAGCTCTCAGAAGGTGTGTTAAGGAGATTTTCAAGGCTCTTCATGATACAAGCATGCATAGTTTTACTCCTTCCATTTTCACATTATATAGTATTGTATAATAAATAAAATAATTACAATATAGTAAAATAAGAGTTCAATTTAAGTTCAAATTGCTATCCAATCATCCAGCAACATCTGGTTGTATCTCATTCCACAAATCTACCCTTTCATAATTGCTACATTCTATCACTGATTCTTCCTCCTGCATGCCATGCTTCTGGTCTTGTCCCTCTTCAAACTTCACCAAGACAATTGCAACAGGCACCTAACTCATGGCCATTTTTCTTGTTTCCTCAAGGAGAGTTATGTGGCATGTATTTGTTGTCACCCATCATGTGCTTAGTCAGTTCTCAGACAGGTCTCTGCTTGCAAAGATCCATTAGTTTCTTTAAGGCTTATGTCGAGGATTATTTCTTCTTAAAAACACTATTGATTTCTGCAAGCATAGTAACACTTCTTCCTCTTACTACCACAATCATAGATAATTTCATCAGCAGATGAACAAATTATACCTGCCTCCTTGATATTACTGTCAATAACCTTTATTATTTTTGTACAGCCACTGGCTTAATACTATAGTACAGTAAACAAATGCAAACAATTAGAATAACCCTCATCATTTATGTCCATAACTGGAAATAGTTAAGCACAGAATCTTTTATTCAAAGACTACAGTGAAAAGTGAATTTTGGGGACAATTAAATGTAAGTTTGCATCATCATATTTTTTTAAAACGGTTTTCTGTTTATGAAGTGTTTTTGTATTCAATATCTAAATAGTTCTCACTCAGAATATACTTTCCTAGTAAAATCCACCATCAATACAAAGCTTAATTTTTAAATTATAAGCTATAATTGAGAAAATTTTTGAATTTTTAGAGAAAGATTCAATTAATATATTTTAATGTTGATATTATATCTTTAAAAATGGCCAAAAAAATCATTGATTTCATTGTTAGCTTTTATATTATAGAAAGCATTAATACAAAATTCAACCACAAAAGTAATGCATTTTTATTTAACAGAGTAAAAAGGGGTAGAGTAATGGCAAAGACAGAGACATTCAGGGTATATTTTGGAAAAAAATGCTATATAAAATACATGTTGACAATTCATTTTTAATCTATTTTGCTTCAATTAAAATATATTCAGAGTGATAAAAATAAAAAACTTAAGACACACAACTAAACAATTTTCTATTTTATTTCACCTTTTAAATATAACATAATATCACTATCATTTTATTAAGTATCCACAACTATTATTTAATAAAAATTTTAAAATACTTAATACTGCTAAACCAAAAAAATATTACCACAGTCATAGCTGAGTTTTAATAATATAAGCTATTATTTCTTTTGGTGTTAAATTCTAACTCCCCTCAAAAAAATTCTATCTTCTCTATTACAATTTTTATAAACAGAACACTTTTATACTCCTTTCATCTTGATGAAATATTTTGCTATGATTACTACTTAACAACAGCATTGTAGAAGTGATTTTAAAAGGCCACTGTATCACTGCATATATTCATTTACATAATACAGTTTCTCACATATTAACAGACTACCCAGGCTTTAGTTTTAGTTCTGGCATTAATATATGTCAAAACAACTGTCATAGAAATTTGTTGCAATTGTTTAATAATTTTTTAATGTATTTCTTCTGTTGCATATCTATTTTCTCATTTAAAAGTGTTACTTTTTCTAGATCAGCAAGTAGCCAACATACAAATGTTTGAAGTCTTAATAGGTAATAAGATACTTAAAAAATACATACTCAATTTTGGATTCCAAAGTAACAAGTCATATTTTGTAAAGAGTATCTCATATATAATTTTGAGCTCTAGATTACCCATCTTAGTGATATATATCACAATTTTTGCACAATTCTTCATTCAATCAAGTACAGATACTTCTTGAAAATACTGCCTGATATACTTAAAAAAATAGCAAGAGGGGTAAAAAGAAAAGACAAGTCAGTAACTTGGATATCAAGATACAAATTTGGGTTATTCCCATACTTTTTGCTTTTAATTTATATAAACTGTTTTCCTTATGTAGCACTAACAAAGCCTAAGAGCATGATGAAGTTTTCCACACAGTTATTTTCCATTATCAAAACAGAATTCTATAAAAGCATTTGTGCTTACAACTTTTCTAATTACAAAACTTACAAAAATAACACTATTAGATGAAAATATGAAATGAAGAAAACATAGAAAAATAATTAGATTTTGTGAACTCTTTTTTTCCCTAAGTATAGTTTTATTTTATACCTTAAAGACAATTTTCAACTTACATCTGAATCTTTTTTTTTCAGCTTCTTGAAGAAATATAATTAACATTCACAAAACACTGTAACATGAATTTGGAAGATAATTATAGGCAAACCATCACCATATCTACACCATAAACATGCCCATTATTTCTAGAAGTTTCCTGCCATATTATTACAATTATAATGATAATGATCACCATCATTATTTGCTAAGGACATTTAATGTGAATTTTAAGCTTTTAGCAAAACTTCTGGTATAAAACACAATAGTCTTTTGAGTTTCTTCAAGCAGATGTCACGTACTGCAGAAAGAAACTGTTCAAATGGTGAGGGGAAGAGGAAAGGAAAGAAGGGAAAAGCAAAAAAAAAAAAGTGAGAAAATAAAACAGTATTTTTAACCATGTACATTATGCTCTAGGGTAACTGCCTGTATCTTATTTATCTCCTGTATCTGAAGCACTGTGGCTTTTGGCTAATTTCTGCCCATCTCCCTTTCCCTAGAAAACATCCCTCTACCCTCTGCCTCTGAGGATTTCACCGTGTTGGTTTCCTCAGCTAAGTGGGCTCATGTTGCATGTGTTTTGTGTGGGACTTCGTTAAGCATAATGTTCTCTAGGATGTTCTATATTGTTTCATATGACAGTATTTTCTTCCAAGGCTGAATATTTCACTCTTTATATGTATTTTCATTATATATATTCATCCATCAATAAATATTTAAATTGTCTCACCTATAGTATATAATATTTCAATGCTCAAGAAACTACACATTTTTTGAAACCCTGAATTCATTTCCTTTAGCTATAAACTAGATATAAACACATAGTCAGATTGGTAGTCATGCAGTAAATTATTTTGTTTTGCTTTGCTTTGTTTTGTTTTGTGTTAAGGAAGCCTCACACTAATTTCTATTGTGGTTACACACATATTCCTACTAACAGTGTACAAGTATTTTTCCCACACCTTTTTAAATGTTTTCTGTTGTTTTTTTCCTTTTTTTTTTAGGTAATAGCTCCCCTAATGCTTTTTAAAATACACTATTTATGGCTTTGATTTGAATACTTATTGACACTGAGTAACCTTTTATACATTTAATGGCCACTTAGTATATCTTCTTTGGTCGACTCAATTCCTTTACTTGTTGAATGTTCCCATTGTGGGTTAATCCCTTATCTGACAAACGGTTTGAAATTTTCTTCTCCAATTCTGTAGGCTGCCTTTTAATTTTGTTGATTGGTTCCTTTGCTGTGTAGCAGCCTTTTAGACTATATGTAATTGCATTTGATGTTTGCTTTTCTGGTCGGTGCTTTTGGTGTCATGTCTAAGAAATCATTACCACAACCAATGTTAGGAAATTTTTGTCTGGAAGTTTACATGTTAGGTCTTATGTTTATGAATTTAATTTTTGAATAGGGTACAATGGTTCAATTTTATTATTTGGAATAAAGATCACCCTTCATTCTGCTTTCTCAGTGTGTATTCATGCTGCTCTTTTTCATTACTAGTTGACTACACATATAGATTTACTTCTGGGCTCTCTATTGTATTCCATTTGGTTATGTGTCTATTTTTACAGCTTTTCCATAATGTTTTGAATACTGCACCTTTACTTGTTTCTGGGGCCAGATATCAGGCACTCACAACTTAAATTAAAAGAGGTTTATTTTGCCTACTAATTTCAGAGTTTTCATTCCATGTTTGGCTGGTTCCAAGGCAGAGGCAACATGGTTAAACGTCACAGAAAATGAGCAGT
The DNA here is from genome assembly GCA_004027455.1 of Hydrochoerus hydrochaeris. Lineage (NCBI taxonomy): Eukaryota > Metazoa > Chordata > Mammalia > Rodentia > Hydrochaeridae > Hydrochoerus > Hydrochoerus hydrochaeris. Next base: position 24,212 of record PVLA01012035.1, read on the forward strand.
GCTTACCTCACGGCAGCTGGAAGCAGAGGGATTGCAAGAGCCGCCGTGCAAAACAAATCCTTCAAAGCCATGCTGCCAGGGATCCATCTCCTCCAGCTGAGCCCCTTCTCCTCAGAGCATATTGAACTATGAATCTATGAATCAATCAGTGGATTAGGCCACTGATGAGTAAAGAACCCCCACGATCTATTCATCTACATTGGAACACATGAGACTTGAGTAGTACTTTTAGACTCTAAACTGTAACAGTGTTTTCGCAATATATTTTGAAATTTAAAAAGTGACACTTCCATTCTTGTCTTATTTCACAAAAAACCTTTTTGACTCTTTAGTATGGTTTGTATATTTTTTTCAGGATTTCCTATTTCTTTAAAAGCTGGGAATTTAGACAGGAATTGTTTTAAACCTGTAGTTCATTTGGGGTAGTATTGCTATTTTCACAATATTTATTCTTCCAACCTATAAGTATAGGATGTCTTTTTTTTCCCCAATATTAGAGATGGAACTTAGAGTCAGACACATACAAAACAAGTGCTGTTTAATGAAGCTTCACCACCAGTCCTGCTTTTTTATTTAATTCCATAATCAATGTTTTCCTTATATATTTGATGTAAAATCTTTTACCTCCCTGGCTAACTCCAAAGCATTTTATTAATTATGATGCTATTATAAATTGGAGTTTGAAAATTTTTCTTTGAAAATAATTTTTGTTAGTATACAAAAATATAACTATGCTATCTACTTATTTTTTATATCCTATGTCTTTACTACTTATCCTAAATTTTCTTTGCAGAATCTTTAGGGTTTTTTACATATAGTATAACCTCATCTGCAAAGAGTTAATTCTACTTTTTTTGTTTTTGTTGTCTTTTTTTTGAGACAGGGTCTTGCTATGCAGTTCAGGCTGGCCATTAGCTCACTTTGTAGCCCAGGCTGGTCTCGAACTCAGAACAATCCCCCTGCCTCAGCCTCCCGAGTGCTGGGATTACAGGCGTGAGCCACCACGCCCAGCAATTCTACTTTTAACATTCTGATTTAGATTTTTTTTCTGTTTTCTTGCCTAATTTCTCTGGCTTAGAATTGAATTACAGAATGAAATAGAAATGACTAAAATGGATGTTCTTGCTGCCTTCTGAGTTTTAGAAGAAATTTTTTCTATTTTTTACCAATGAGTATGTTATTGGATATGGATTTTCACATTAACATTTATTATCCCTAAGTAAATTCTTTCCAAAAATTGTCACGATTACATCAATAATGCTAGATAAGCATTTGACAAAATTCAGCAATCTTTCAGAAATGATTAAAAACTCTTAACAAATTAGGCATATAAGAAACTTACTATGCTCCTTATCTTAGATTAAAAATCCTCAGTGGGGTAAACATGAATCTTTCATGTGAAGTTTACCTTGCTTTTCCATAATTAGAGTTCAGAATAACATGAATATTCACAAAGGGCAGTGATTAGTTGAGTGATCCTGATTCATATTCCAACTCCAGGTTTATGTGATCTTATGCAGGTTAAGATCTTTGATAAATACTTGTAGTATTTTCTATTACCTCACTTTCATCTACATCAGCAGAAAAATTCATTCTCTCATAATTTTATGACATGTCCAGGGTGGGTTAATGTAACTACTGTTTGTCATTCTGCTGTTCTCTGCCAGATTCTGCACCATACGGCCATCTCAGAGGTCATTTGTTTCAATGACTGAGTCACAATGTGGAAAGAACCCAGTTCTTGAGTCACAATGTTCTGAACTGTCACCTTGCAAGTCACTCAACAGTGATTCAAAAATATGATCAATTAATAAGAAATGAGCCTGTTGAATTAGTATAGTATTTTATCCTAAGTTAGTTTGTATCCCATATTCAGTCTTCAGGCAAAATATGCAACAAACATGAAATTCTGATGCAATTAAAATAAAATTAGTTATAATTGCTTTACCAGTAGAGGAGCTTGCACCGAGAAAATAACGTTGGGTGCAGGCAAGGCAAAGTTTCATGTTCTGCAATAGAAAATCTTGGGAAAACTATACAATTGTAAATTGGCAGGCAAAATATATGCCTGTTACTTAGTGAAACATGGTAAATATTAATGCACACATACACACAAATATGTATACAGAAGAAATAAGAAAAGTCATGTGAAGTGAGGAAAGTATTACCAACCACTATTAAAGGCTTACATAATCAATAATATTAATTTTTCTAGCAAATATTTTTGCTTCAAGGTGTTACATAAAATACAAGACTCTAGCTTAGCTTATATTTTTAAATGCGTATTTAAAAATTATGTACCAAAATAACTATATAAAAATTACACATTATCTACTTCAAAATATATTTTATGATAACCATACCAGTCAACACTGTTGCAGCTTCATAAGTAGCAATTATATAAAGATCTTTATGACAACTCTGTGACTCAGATTTACTCTCACTTTCAAGATGAATTTCTGCAGCACAGAAAGATTGGAAAATTTGACCAAAATCAAACAATTGAAGACATAAAGTTCAATAAAATTCAAAGTATGAAGTGATTCTGTATTATATAAATCTGAAATATGTCTAAATGAAAATCCAGGAAAAAATACAAATGGCTTTATTAATAACAGAAGGCTAAATGTGTAAATCTTTCCTGATGATGCTATGGTTTTGAGAATTCCCAGAACATTATCAAGGCCACTGGGTAAAAGAGAGAATTCAGTGCACTACTACTTACTTATTGTAAATCACAAAATCTACAGATTATGAGTAAGTTCACCTTATTTTATATTATTAATTTGTAGATATAAATTCTTTGACGATGTTGGAAATCAAATGGAATGTGTGTGTGTGTGTGTGTGTGTGAGTGTGCGCGCATGTGCGCATTTGTGTGTTTCAGAGAAAAGCTGATATAGTTAAAGGAAACAACTTGGAGCTACTGAGGACACTGAAAATATGTCACATCTATAAAATGTTCAAGCAGTCAGTTATTTTATTTTATTTTGTACTTTATTAGCACATTTTTGCACTTCATGCAGTTTACAGTCAGCTGGAGGAGTAAGTTACCTGCACTCATTACAGCTGTAAAGAAATCCCCTCACCCTCCCCTCACCCTTCTCGGGTTCCCCACCTGCTTTTTTGTACTCTTTGAGCTCATGCTATGGCACATAGTGTTTACACTAATTGGGGTTATTAGATTATTGTACATTAGACATACAGTTTTAAAAATTAACGTAGACATGCTACAAACTACCAGTTTTTAAAGTCTGTACATAGAAAGTCACTACTATCACTGAGTTTTCTGTTGTATCACAAGCTTTAGGGCACAGAAGACCTGGTGTTCAGCTTGAGGTTTTGTTTGCTGTTGACACTGGTTATTGGAGGCTGAACTGTTATTATTCTGTTTTGATTTACAAAGACAGGAATTATGTTGAAAGATGATTTTAATAGGTAATAGATGGTAGGGAAGTAGACTGTTCTCAGAGCGGAAGGGGATCAAGAGATGAGGGAGGAAAAGGAAGTGATAGAGGATGAAAACAGCAATTAAAATACGCTGTGCTTGTGTACTGATCCACATGTGAGTGGAAACATTTACTAACACGTGGACTCAAGTTTTTTTTAAAAAAAGGATATTTGGGAAAATAAAATACCTGACTAGAAAAAAGTGTTGTGAAGAACTGCTAATGGACACGTTGGGAGGAGCAGTTAGGGAATAACACAAAAATTGTATTGCTCAGGTGGCTGCTCTGCTAATACTCTATTGAGCTGCCAGTAAAACAGGGTTTTTAGCTCTTAACTCCCCACCCAGGGATCGAATCAAGAGCCTTCACATCCTGATTGATTCATTGACTGACTGATTGATTCTTCAAGCATTGTTTCACTAAATCGTTGTCCAGGGTGGGTTTGAATATGCAGTCCTCCTCCCTCAGCCTCTCAGAGCACTAGAACTGTAGGTGTGCACTGTGAAGCCCATTTATTTATTTATTTATTTATTTATTTATTTATTTATTTTTCTGGTGTTACGTAATTTTCTTTTTTTTGTTTTAAAGAGTGTAAAAATAAACACAACAAAACAGAACAAAATAGGACATAAAGCAATGTAAGAGAGACAAATTTCAAAGCAAGACAAACAGAGATCTTCACTATCTACCATATTGTCTCTTGTTTTCTTCCAAATAGTTGTCCATATCTTCACATACAGAGAATTCATACAAAACAACATAGTGTAAAACTGATCCAAACAGAATGAGGAAGGCATTTTAGGTCTTCAAGGTCAGACAATAGGAAGTCAATAGTGGCTGTCATCGTGTCTTTCATTCTCTTCAAAATAGCTGTCCATACTTTCATGTATGTTGAAATTAAACAAAACAAAACAGGCTAAAATCACTCTAAATAAAGAATATAGTATTGCTGGATTTCACATCATGACACTACAGAATCAGAACTGAGTACTTTAGTGTCTCTTTTTCTTCAAAGTAGTTGTTCATTTCATCATGTGTTATATAATCAGTTCTCATAAACTGTTTATAAGTTCTATGCATGCATGAGTCTCTACATGTATTTCCTTTTCTGTATTATAGGGAAAGAAAAAACAAAGCAAGACAAAACAAAACAAATTCCTAGAAAAACATGAAATGAAAAAGTCATATAAACACACAGTACAAGGTGATCTACAATGGTTACTGTTTTGTCTGTTACCTTCAATAGAATTGTCTATATATCATCAGGCATAGTATAATTGAGTATAGAAGTAGATAACAATATTAATAAAAATGAAACATTGTAGACAGTGTAAGACTTCAAAAGCAGGTAATAATCAAACCAGAGTGGGTATCCTATTGAATCTTGTTATCTTCAGTGTAGTTGTCTATACTCTCGGACTTGATACTATCAATCATAATAGATTTGAATAAAATCTGTAAATATAATACAATACTCTAACAAACCAGATTCAAATAAGATCAGTCATGATAAGACAGTTTAAGTTATACAGGGCTTCAGATTAAGTTAACAGGAAATTAAGGATGATTACTGTACTATATCCTGCTCATTCTCAGGATAGCTGTCTGTGCCCTCAAATCTAGTACAAGTAGACAAACTGGAACTGAGTATGATCCATCTAAACAGAGTAGCGTGAGTAATGTGGATTTTAAATCCTGATACACTATTAACAATATCCTCTGCATTCCTTTTTTAGGCTATTCCTCCCCTTTCACTCCCACAGGGTGCACTCCGTATTTTGGGTCCCACCAACACCCTCAATTTTTAGACTGGGGGGGAAACCTGCTATTTACCTAAGTGGTTCTGAACCTTCTCACTCCTGGACTTGATCTCAGGTTGTATTCCTTTACCTACAAAAGCCTCAAGGTTTTCCTTTGTTACAGCCAAGTATTTCTCTACTGCACATAAATATCACGTCTTTGCAACCTTTCTGCAGGTCCTGGTCGAGTTGCCCCTATTTCTCTCTGGTTCCCTGTCATACAGAGCACTGTTTTCTCATATTTGATTTTTGGTCCATAAACCCTTTTTTAGGTTAATTATATTTCCTATACAGAGTAGCTTGGTGGATCTTACCTCCTGATCTAATCTGCCTGTGTTTCTTTTGTTAGGGCCATCTACGTTAGAGATTATATCCAACCTTCTCTGCCTTATTTCTGCTATGCTATTTTTCTGCCATTATTACCTACTTTTCTCCTTCATTGCACTGTCTGCCCCGTTCATTGAAGCCTCTCTGCACTGTTCCTGAAATTCAGGTGTTTTTTTTTTTTTCCTCTTTCTAGAATGTCCTTCAGTATTCTCTGTAGGGTTGGATTGGTGGTCACAAATTCCCCCAGTTCCTCTTTGTCATGGAAGCATCTTGTTTCTCCATTAATTTTTAGAGACAGTTTTTCAGGGTACATCAATCTGGGTCAGAGATTATTTTCTTTCAGGGCTTGGAATACTTTGCTCCAAGCTCTTCTCAATTTGATGGTCTGTGTCAAGAAGTCTGCCGTGATCTTGATGGGTTTTCCTTTATAGGTGATCTGTTTCTTTTCTCTGATGGCTTTTAATATTCTGTTCTTATATTGAATTTCTGGGATCTTGATTATTATATTTCTGGGTGTAGCTCTATTTTGGTTGTAGGTGGCTGGGGTTCTGTATGCCTCATACATCTGAATATCATTTGCTTTTCCTACGCTTGGGAAGTTTTCCTTAATTATTTCTGTGAATAACCTTTGCAATTCCTTTGTTTCTACTCCCTGCTTCTTCATTCATGTTTTTTATTCTTAAGTTACAGATCCTCTCTAGCTTTTGTATTGTTACTTCCTGTTTCCTTGTTATTTTTAAGAGATCTTTCCTTTCATGATCACTCATTTCAAACCTGTCTTCAAGTTTTGATAGTCTATCCTTAAGTTTATTTCAAGCAGTTTTTCAAGGAGTTTTTATTTCCTGGTAATCTCTTTGAGTCTGCTTCATGTATTCTAGGTTTTCGTTATATTCTTCATCCAACATTTCTCTCCTTTTTTTGTGTTCCTCCATTCTTCTGTCTGTGTCTTCTTGAGAGATGCTTAGCATTTCTTTTATTAATCTTCTTATATCTTGCCTTATTTGAATTAATATTTCAGTTTTGAGCTCATCTATGAGGTCTCGAAGATACCTCTTTATTTCTGCTGATGCCATGTCTGATATTGCATGTTTGCTGCCCTCAATCTCTTTGCATTTACCTCTCCTGGGACAATATTCATGGGTTCGTGGGCTGGGGGCTTTTTCTTATTTCTTTCTCTTGTCATATTTTTGGTTTCTTCCATACAGGTGTACAGTGGAGGTCCCAGCCCCTTTCCTTGTTGGTTAAGGTTCTTCTGAAGCATGCTGGCTAGGAATTTCTGCCCTCTCCAGTTTGCTGTAGGTTACTGAGATACAAGCAGGGGTGGCATATGCTGACCTCTCTCCACTGAGCTAGTCAACCCGCAGGGACCTTCACCACGTTTGTGTGTGCCTCCAGTACAGATTTAGTTTGGGGCAGTTGACTGGGTCCCAGCCGGGGGCTTGACCCAGGCCAAGCAGATCCCACCAATCTTATCTGGGTAGGGAGCAACCAATTAAAGTCACTACCATTCCTTGTTGATGCCTGTCCTGCCTGATTCCAACATGTCATCCAGTTGGTCACCCCTTTCCAATGGAAGGGTCTTATTCCGAACACTCACTGTGGGATAGTGCAGGTCCCTCACCAGCTCCATTCTCTGTTGGGCTCACCAACCCCCGACTTCAGTGCACCTGTGGCTCCTGCGAGTCATGGTGGGAGCAAGTTCGGGAGGCTCAGTGGGTCATGGTGGGCGTGAGTTCAGGCGGCTTGGCAGGTGGCAGCAGGTGCGAGTTCAGGTGGCTCGGTGAAAGCACTGTGGTCACTAATCTTAACTGCTCCAATGGTAGCCCTGAGACCACATGTTTGACCAGCTTTTTTCCTTTTACTTTCTTCTTGGGTCGAGGGGATCCATCTCCCTCTGTCTGGATCTCTCCAGGAGGTTTTATTCTGGCATATGAGTTGTTTCTTTCCAGGAGGGTGTGTATTTTGCTGCTTACTGATCGGCCATCTTTAGCTCCTCCTTTTACTTTGTGAAGCCCATTTTGTCTTAATCCTTGAACTTTAATTGTTCATCTCCCTTTCTATAATTTAAAGTGAAATGCAATTGCCCTTCACTAACATTCTTAACTCACAGGAACACTAAGATGTTAAAATCTGTTTTAATTAATTAATTAATACAAAACAACTTGCTAGCATCTATGAGAGAGGATATCTTATCTATGAAACAGCTAGCTTATTCTGTACCATGCATTATAAGGGTTTCTTTTTCTTTTCTTTCTTTTTAATTTTTTAAACTTTTTATTTTATTCTAGAATAAAATCCCCTCAGCTTCTGGCAGTGAAGCCTCTGTTAATTTGAGCCTCTCCTAACACACTAATGGGGAACCTCACTTCTCAGAACCTCTCTCCTCTACAGACTGGAAATGTTTCTCAGTGTAAGATGAGCTTCAGTATTGTCTCATCCTCTAGGGACCCCTCCATACTCTTCCAGGCAAAAATATTTGCAATGCTTCAGAAGTGTCCCCAGCATGACCCTAGTGTCTCCAGAGGGACATGTTTGTGATTTGACTACTGTGTGTTTTCTCCTCTGACATGTGCATATGTATGTATTTCTTTATTGGAAATTGACATATGTCATAAATATTGTAGCGGTAATTTCAAAATATTTTCAATCAGAGTAAGAGAATCATGTGGTAGAAGAGAGCACATAGAAGAATGCAGCACATTGGTTTTGTTTCGATTTGGGTCCATCTACAACTAAGTGGTAGGACCTAGCAAAAGTTCTTTTTGTGAAGAATTCTGCTGCAAAATCATTGTTGTACCAAAACAATGCCATGGTCAGTCACTAACGTCTATCACACAAAACAGAAGCCAATAAGAATCCTTGTTATTTTCTTAGGGGTTTATTTCTAAAACAGAAGTGCTACTAGGAAAAGAGAGTACCAAAGAAACTACTACTGTTCATTGCAATCTTCATTATTAATAGACAGGGTAGCTACTGGAGTCTTTCCAAATATCTAAAGGGTACCGACCAAGAACTGATGAAAGGCAACTCTACAGTAGAATATTTCCCTGATTATCATTCAGAATATATTTGTAGAGACATGCATTAAAGATCCATTAGACTGACATTAGGTAAGTATGTAGTTTCTTAAGGTTTTTTTTTTTTTTTTTTGCTAGTACTAGGGAGTGAACCTAGAGCCTCAGATGTGCTAGGTAAATCCTCTGTAACTGAGCTATATCACCAGTCCTTTTATAAATTCTAATTTGAGACAGGGTTTCACTGAGTTGTTGGACTGACTCGACCAATCCTTCTGACTCCATCTCCCATGCAGCTGGGAATACAGGTGTGTGTCCCTAAGCCTGGTAAACCTGTTTAAAGTTTTCTCTGCAAATCAATAATAATACTTCAAAGCATTTTCTGATGATTTAACAAAAGTCTTCAATTAAAGTCTAGCATATACAAAAAAGATACAGAATTACAATAATCATCATGAACACAAGGAAGAATTTTGAGACTGTGTGAAGGTGTCCTAGTTTTGTTTTGGTTGCTTATTTGTTTCCTCAAGAGTAAAGTTTTCAGTTCTGATATCAGAGGTGTATTGGTCAACTTGCTCTTACTGGGACACAACAGCCAACACCCACAACCCCGTAAGGAGTAAAGTTTTACTTTGGTTCACAATTCAAGGAATTCTATCTATTGCCAATGGCTCCAAGGCAGGGGTAGAATGGCAAAACAAATCTGCTCCTTTCATGGTGGCCAGGAAGCAGAGCAGAGAAGCATCATCAGAGAAGAAGGGATGAGGGACCAGATACAGATTCCAAGACCACACATCTCCAGCCCAACCAGACATACCAAGAGTCATGCTTTACAATATGGAATTTCTCAAGTCAATGTGGTTGGTATACCAAGACTAAGGGTCACACCAGGTCTAGGGATGGAAGTTAGATTTAATTGAAATGTTCCCAGGAGAATTATTCAAGAGGCAGAAACAAATTACAATGTTCTTCCTGAGGCCAAAGTCTCAAGACATGTCAACCTGCAGATCAGTGAAAGCACTTCTGGAAATGGCATCACATACTTGGTTTTCAAATAATCACATAACCTACTCCAATTAAAACATATCATTTTATCTCAACTTATCTCCTTTCATTGTTAGCAGTGTTTTGTAAAGGGGAAAACAGATACTCATACTCCAAAAACTGAGATGACAAATACTTCTTAAAAGCAAATGGACCAAAATATTTATTATGTTTTTCATCGGATCATTATTTTTTTTCCTGTTCTTCCAGTGTGTGCAGAACATTTTTTGTAAACCATTTTGTAAACCATTTCCAGTGTTATTATTATTACACAGAGAAGTCTATTTCTCTGAATTTCCTTGCACAGAGGTTTTCTAGAACAATTTGCTTTTCCTGATGGTATCAGAGAGGTCACACTGAGAATAAAATTAGCTCATAATAAAAAATAAAAGTCAAAAAAAAAAACCTAACCATTTTTTGAGTTAAATGAAAAGAAACTAGAAAAAGAACTAACAAAGCCTAAACCATGTTCTTGTCCCAGAGAGATCATAAATTTCTTCTTCAAGGTAATAAGAAAGTACCAGTTACAACATTAAAGAAAAAGCTGAATTTCACATGAAGACCTCAGTGTCTATAATGAACAACTTTTAGAATAAATAAGATCCTGATAGAAATAAAGTGTCAAATAAAATATAAGTACATGTGAGAGTCTATACATGTTGTGTGGTATGAAAACATCTGAAATAGTGACTATTCAGCACAAATAAGAAATAATAGATATTTATTTATCCCAGGATATTTTCAAAACAACAGTCCTCTACAATTATCATATTAGGAGAAAATAAGAAACCTGCACAGTAGGCATAAGTATATACAACTCAGTTCTCCACTGGTTCAAAGGTGCATTACATGCTGTTTTTCTTATCTCCAAATGCTCCCCAGTAGTACAGACAACATAGAAGGAAAAATTCATGTTCAGAATTAAAATTCTGAACGTTTCAGCACTGCTTTTGGAAGGTTGAGCTATTGATCTGAGAATCCACTGGACTGAGGGGATAAAGGGCGCCGATATGTTTATTAGCCTTTACCTTCTGCAGCAATATTTTATAGTGCAATGACCTATCCAAAGGTTATCAAATCAGTTTAGTAGGTAATGGAACAAATGTTCAGAACACCAATAGGTCTAAATGAAGAAGAAACAAAAAGATAGTTCAGGGCAAACAGCTAGAAAAGTACACTTAGTTTTATTTTTTTTAAAATTCTTTCAAAGAGACTGACAGGCAGACAGAGAAGTTGCAATGGAAAATGTATTACTGTCAACTGCAGAGAAAATGATATATACTGATATAGGTAATGAAATTGGGGGAGAACTGAATTTCAGGGAATAAAACTTTCCACACCTTTGTCTTTTCACCTCTGAAAGTACCCCTCTTTCTTCAAGATTGAGGTGACTTTAAAAGCATCTCCCTTCCTACCGGTTTAAATATTGATTCTACACCTCCTGTCTAGAATTTTCAAAATTTTAAATTTATTTGATACAGCCAGACAGAAGAAAAGCTAAAGTAGAGATAGGTAAGCAGAAATAGGGTATACAGGTGAAGGGAGGGCACAGAATACCTGGCATTTCCATGTTGGGCATGGTAAAGATACAGGGCTATAAAAGACAGCTTCAACCTTGAAAAGAAGCTTACATCTGCAGCAGGTCCTGCTACGTATTGCTCTTGGGAGATGAGATATGCATTCGTCTAAGGGAATTCTGGAGGGGAGGATCTGAGTCAGAGAGAAAGTGCCAATGTATTCCACAGGAACTCATACTGCAAAGTTCTCTATAGTGTAACACCAAGGAGAAAAGCAGTAGAAGATAAAAATATAGGGAAAGAACATTTTCTCTATTCTCAAATAATGGGTAAACAGTAAACTTTAGCTTGTGTTAGGAGCCTTAGAAGAAACAAAGAACTAGACTATTCTAGAACTCCTAGATTACATCCTAGAGACAGATCTAAAGCAAAAAAAAAAAAAAAAAGAGACTTCTTAAATAAGCAAAAGTGCTTGAAATGCTAAGTAATTAGGCTTTTTTCCCAGATATATAATTGAAGGAGTTTCTACTTTTCTAGCCTCAGTTAAATTGCATGTAACAAAATAGACACACGAATACACACACACACACAAACACACACATACACATATTATGACTACATAATGACAAAACTTTTCTGTTTAAAGGTTCACCTTTGATTTTGCACAACAAAATAATTTTTCACTATAAGCCTTGCAAGCATATCATTTTGATCATGTATTTGCTTTGCTAATTTTAGTCCATATTTTTAAAAGCCATGATGAAGATTATTTTGGATGGTATAAATAAATTTAGTAGGATTTTTGCATTTGAATCAACTCTGGTCCTTACAAGGAATTATAGAATTATTGAGGTATGTCAGGGTCACTGTCCTAAGAATATCTAATGACATGACATAAATAAAATACTGAGCACCAAGGCCAGCACATACTAAACACTGAATAAACAGCAACTGCTGTTGTGATTACTAGGAAACACTGGTGTGTACATGGATTCAAAGCTGAAAATGACTGCATGCACTTCATTCAATATGCATTATCAGAACTTGTCTTATGAAGTTATTATAAAAAGGAATAAAATTAGCTCTTTTTGTAAGGGTATCACTGAATGCAGACTAATGATCATATATACAGAATGGCTTTTCTTTTTCAATCAGATTTTATTGGTATATCTTAGATATACATAATGATCACATTAATCATAGAGAATTTGTACCTGTACATGACTTAACTTCATTTTTCCCCATGTCTTTGTCAGCAGTAGCTACAGGAGAATTCCAGGGAAGAAGGCAGATTCCAACAGAGAAATCTGAGGGAACTGCAGATAGTTACCAAATTCAAAATTGGAGATTGAAGGACACATAAATTCAAAACAGAGGGCAATAAGCAAAATAATTAAATGTGAAAGGTGATTTTTTCACAATATCCACAGTTTATGTATTTTATTTAAATCTCATAAAATAAACCCCTTTCTTATCCCCCCCCCCGAAAATATTGGTAATGTTCATTAGGAGAAAATGTAAGTATAACACTAACATCTGGGAGCAGGAACCACACTTTTAACACCGCCTCCCATAATTAAGGAGTTTATTTGCATTGGAGAAAAAGGACCCACGGCTAAAAGTGAGGTTGTAGCCTTCAAATGCTGCAGATGCAAAGTATGGATCACTTCAACAAATGCCAAGGACATGTTTAGAACAAAACACAGGCCAGGCAGTGAAAAGCCTGTGCAGCCAAAGCATGACCTAGGTAGAATAGTGGAAGGAAGGCCAGAGGACCCATGGAAAGGCACATTCAGGAGTCTTCACCAACCTCTCTCACCTCTCACTGTACAAAATGATCCTCCGAATTTGATAAAATCTACCAGACTATTCTACTTCAGTGAAACCGGGCTTCATTGTACATTAGTTACTCTCCAAGTGATTTTCATGTCCACATGTACTGTAAGAGCTGCAGGAAAGAGTGAACTAGATTGTATTAGTTTCATATATAATTCTGGAATATAAGATTGGAGGACTAGAGATTGTTAAATACAAATGGAGAGTGCATGCCTATAATTCCAGAACTCAGGAGGCTGAATTAGGGCAATTGTTGAAATTGAGACCCTGTCTCAAAAAGATATATATATATATATATATATATATATATATATATATATATATATACATATATACAAATATGTGTATGAATATGCATAAAAATTTTTGCTTGGGTGATTTCTTGCAACACGGGAAAAATGTTCTTGAGTCTACAATGTCTTTAAACTTGCTGTAAACTTTTATTCACTAGCCATTTAACAAATAGGATTCTTTTTCAGAAAAATAAAGTATTTGGACTAGAAAGATTTCTAAGATCTTGTCCAACTCCAAATAGAGATATAACTTAAAAAACGCAATACCTTATGGTAATAGCTGAAGACTAGAATCAAAATAAATTTCAAATATATATACCTTAAGATAAGCATACATATTTCTAAGTCAAATGTACATAATATTTTCATACAGAGTTGGATAATGGTAAAAGTATTATTCTCATAAATTATTGATTTTATATTTGCTTAATATTTTATACTCATATTGCTAATTATTTATATTTTATTTTTCTATTACTCTGTACTGATTTCTCTCTACTAGAGTTTAAAATATCTCACTTTTAACTCTACTTCAAGTGCATTTACATAGGATATAATAAAAGACTCAGATGGAAAGATAATGGGCTACACCCCAAACAACACACACTCCATTTTACTTCTCCTTTTGTTCCTCTCTTCCTTGTCCTTTCTCTTACTTCTCCTCTTGTATTAAATACTGAACCATTTTTCTACATCCAGATTCTGGGATCAGCTGGATTTCCTCAACTCAGTTAACTAAATTAGCTGACTTTGACTACACTTTTTAAATTTCCAAGTAGAATATATAATTCTCAATCACTAAGATATACTTTATAGACTTTAGGGATTGAAGAAATGTTATTTCTTCACATAAATGTTATCTAATCACACTATATAAAAGTTAGAATACTATAATTTTTCTTCCTTATGTTCTTCTACATGTGCATGTAACTTAAAATTCTTCTCCATTAATTTAACACTGAAAAGCAGTCCAAAAGTACAACAAATATTTCTGCACTACAAAATAAGTATTTCTACTATAGTAGTACTCTTATAAAGGAGATTGAAGAGGATATTACAAAATGAGAGATATCCCATGCTCTCTTGGGTAGGAAGAACCAAGAGCTATTATACAGACTCAATGCAATCCCAATCAAAATTCCAGTAACATATTTCACATAACTGGAGAAAATAATTCTAACATTCATCTAGAACCAGAAGAGACCTAGAATAGCCAAGGCAATCCTGGGCAACAAAGACAAGAAAAGGGATAACACAATCTCTGAGATGAAATCATGCAGAAAGGTACTGTGTTAAAAGCAGCATGATACTGGTACAGGAAAAAACAACAACAACACAAAAAAACAACAAACAAAAAAACAGACTCAAAGATCAGAAGATGCAGAAATAACTCCAGACACACTAAGCCACCTTATCTTTGACAACAGTGCCAAAAATAGTCACTGGAAGAAAGAGAGCCTCTTTAATAAATGTTACTGGAAAAATTGGCTCTACACATGCACAAGATTAAAACTGGACCCACATCTTACACTATGCACTAAGTTAAAATTGAAATGGATCAAAAAATCTTAATATTATATAGAAACATTAAATAGGCTAGAAAATAGAACAGGTAAAACTCTTGAAGACACTGTTGTAGGCAAAGATTTCATATACAAAACTCTGCTCAGGAACTAACACAAAGCATCAACAGCTGGATCTCATCCCATTGAAAAGCTTTTGTACAGCAAGAGAAACCACCAACAGAGTGAAGAGTCAACTAACAATGTGGGAGAAAATGTTTGTCAGCTGTACTTCAGACAAAGGACTACTATTGAGAACATTCAAAGAACTCAAAAAAAATCAGTCCTCCCAGATTTAAAGACCCAATCCAAAAATGGGCATCTGAGATGAATGCATATTTCTTAGACAAAGAAAAATAAACAGCAAATAAATACATGAAAAAAATGTTCAACATCGCTGGTCATTTGAGAGACGCAAACTAAAACATCACTGAGATTCCATCTTATCCCAGAAAGGATGGCTATTATCAATAAATCAAGCAATAACAAATGCTGGATGGATTGTGGGGAAAATGGAACCCTTCTCCATTATTGCTGGGAATGGAGACGGGTACAACCACTGTGGAAATCAGTGTGAAGATTCCTCAAAAAATAAAGACTAGAAGTCCCATTTGACCAGCTACTCCCTGCTGGCTATCCTTCCAAAAGAAGGATAAAAACATCATACTACAATGATGTATGTGCATCCGTGTTTATAGTAGCACAGTCTGTAATAGCCAGATCTTGTAAACAACCTAAATGCCCATCAACTGAGGAATGGATAAAAAAAAGATGTGGTATTTTCCTACAGTGGAGTACTACACAGCCATAATGATAAACTGGAGACTTTTATAGGTAAATGGATGCAACTTGAGACCATACTCATTAGTGCAATAAGACACACATATATAAATATCATACTGTCTCACTAGTGTCAGAAGCTGAAACAACATATGTATACATACATGTATATAAAAATAAACAGTTAAGATAGCTGTACTATGAATTTCTCTGAGTTTGCCAAAGAGAAAGATCTGTGCTAATATTGTTCAGACCATTGGCTATAGATGTGTTGTGCTCTGGATGAATGATTTGGGGGTGACAATGCACAATATATTTGTAAACTATTTTTGCCCCCTCATTGACATGTTTTGAAATTTTGTTTTATTATGTTTTTCTCTTTGAAATAAATGGATTTGAAAAAACTTTTTTTAAATTAAAAAAAGTATTTCTAATTTATTTCATGTACTCTGAAATCTCAACATGTCACTCTGATAAATATTTGTGTGCTAAAATATTATAATATATCTTGAATAAAAACATTGATTCATTAACTCTCTAAAGCATCATGTTTACATAATTCAATATATTGAGAAAAGCTTATTTTATACAATGTGTGAACAAAGAAGAATGTATATCCTTGGGATATGACTTTTAAACAACAATTTAAAAAGTTAAACCTTTGTAATATCAGCCCAACCCAAATATCATTAAGTCAGAATGAAGAAAGGTGTGTTGTCTATTCATAGGCTATAAAAACAGTTTAGGAGAATGGGTCTTTATATGAGGTATCCAGCTGTTAATAAAAAATTTGAAATATGATGCGATGTTTGTAGCCCACATGTAATGTGCTTTGGTTCAGGAATTTTTTGTTTTGTTTTACTAGAAATTTGCAAACCTTTGGATATGAGTGCAACAATTATGGCATGAAAAATATACTGGTCATAATTCCAAAGCAACAGTAACGTGCAATGGTCAGTTTGATTGGAATCAGAGGCTTCTGATTGGTCATGGGCTGGGACATTATTCTCATCAGTGAAACCGAACAGATCCACAGATGTTCATAGCTCAATGTGCTGTGAGGACACAGGACCCAGCTGGAGTTGGATCAGTAGGGGCTGCCTTTTGAGGAGAAGGTAAATCCTCTCCCATGCTCTGTTTTTGGCCAACATTCTTTTGAGAGTTCCTACTTCATGCTATTCTGCTGTGATGTTTCTGCTTTGAAACCAGTCAATCACAAATCAAGTCCCCTAGAACTGAAACCAAAAACAAACTCCTTGTTTTTGTACTTATCTAGATGTTCTCCCAGAGGCTCATATGCTTGTAAGTAGAGCACTGAAAGGTGATTGGTTCATGGAGACACTATAGCTAAACGTGTTATTAGAAGGTTGGGTCTGATCCAAAAAGCTAGATCACTAGCATCATGACCTGAAAGATTTATTTCTCTCCCTGGCTGGCTTCTTCCCACTCTACTTCCTGGACATCACAGGGGACCAGTTTTCCTCTCCCACACCCTTACACCATGTGGTGGGCCATGCATGCACTGGGATTTCTAAAATATGAGGCAAAATAAACCTGCACTCATTTAAGTTCAGGGTGTCAGATATTTTGTCCCAGTTATGAGAAAGATGACTACAGAATCTGAGATCCAAATACGTATTATGAAATAAATGACTTTGCACTGAAATCAATTTCTTCTGTCTATATATTTAATTAAAGTGTGCTTCTCTAAATAACAATTATAAACACTAAATTGATATGTGTTATAAGTGGTCAAAATAAACATTTTAGTAAACTCTATCATACACAAATATGCTCAGTAAAGTGTCATTTCTAAAGTATTAAGTGTTTCCTAGCTGAATAAGGTTCCCGATAAATTTTTACATTGACAGTTCAAGGATTTTGTTCACAGCCATTAAGTTTTATTTGGCTATATTGATAACTCACAATGTATTTCCAAGTACTAAAATCAGAAATTGGCTTTACAATGTTTCAAATAAATTTATAGAAATATACATTAGAACTTCATGAGGACTAAGAGAAATTTTTTCTAATCAAAAGTGAAGCATACTGTATTACTTTTCTTCTTACAGTATCTTTGTAGAAATGCATACATTTCAAGAAATTAGTTTGGCACACAATGATACATATGTGCAATTCATTAACACAGAGGCCTAAATGAGAAATAATTAATTGTCTTGATAGAGAATGCACCAAACATGATAAACATGTTAAAGAAGGTAATACTTAGTCTAGTTTACTATATGTCAGAATGTTTACAGCATATCATGACAACAAAATCTGTAGTCCAGAAAACCATGACCAGCATCCTAAGTGACAAAACACTTCACATATCTACCTTGTTTGCTGGAGGATAAAATTCAATTTAAGGTTTGTTGCAAGTTCTGACAACAGCTAACATGAAATAGTCTTATGAAATAGTTGAAAACCTGAATTTTGCCTTTTAATTTTGATTTTTAGGTTTTGTTTTGGGGTGCTGTGGATTGAACCCAGGACCTGGCACAAGGCAGGCTATTCTCCATGGAGAAATCTGTTCTCATGTTTATGAGTGCTCTAAATAATGCTATAAGTATTGTTTTCACAGACTTAAAGGAAATGCAACTTAAACAATCTCAAATAATATATGTCACCTAACTTTTAGTTACAGGATCAGCTATAGTAAATACTTGAGACTTTGTGAACTAGATGTTGTCACTGTCACATTCCCTCTCTGTTTTAACTTTTCAACCTTATAAAAATGAATATAGCTTCCTCACTGCCTGCTCTAAACCAGGATGTCCTGCCTGAAGCACAATTTGCTGATCACTGCTTTAGAGCATTTGAGTGCGCTGCAGAAGTGACACATTTAAATTTCTACAGGGACCATATGTCAATATAAATTAGCATATGTGAAATTAAATGTATGAAATGAACCAGGTCATGGCTATAGAACAGTAAAGAGAATACTGCCTTTAAACTCTAATTTGCTTTAGACAATAAATTCACACATGAATGTGAGCCCAATATTGCAAAGTGAAAATCAAGATTTCCTTGTGAACTCTGCTGGGTTTTAAATGCAGTTGACAAACTTTAAGGACTGCAATAGCCACAAAATAGACTTTTGTGTAGAGGGGCATGATAAAGTACCAGTACAATACATGCTGAATTTGCACTGGTTTAGTCACTTTGCAACTTCTCAAAAATAGTAATTTAGATACTTAGAATCAAATGAAATTGAGTATGATTTTGGATCTATACTTCACTAACTGGACATTACTGTTACATATAAATAATTAAATGATATGTGAATATATGACATATGAGTATATAGAATATATAGGCTATAAATGAAGAACATAATTAGAAGCAAATCCCATGAGCCAGATAGTGCCATGTCTGGAGCAGCAGAGATAAAATATCACTTCTTTTAGTATTTTTCAAGGACCATTAAAGTCAAAGATTTTTGTTTTCTTTTGCAGTAACAATGAGATAAATGGCAGGTTCAATAATTTCCCAGGCTCATTTGAGTTGGTGACACATTGCCCCTCTGACAAGATTGTTTATATCTACTCTACATCTATCTGCAAACAAATGACTTTGTAGTGCAATATTTTTTTCAATTCGTTTTTCTTAGGATAGTGTTAAACTCAAGGTTCTCTTCATCAGATCATATGGAAAAATCCATACAAAGGTCACTAATTGGAAATACACTATATTTACTATATCACTGCTTCACACAGACACATAAAGGTAAGCTCTGATATTAATACCTACAATTTTGATAACAACTAGTGGAAACAGTGGCATGTAAAACAAAATCATCGTATTGAATATTTTTTAAGAGCACAGCCTTTGGTTTTATATAATCTGGCTTAGAAAAAATACCCTGCAGCAATGCCAAGGAAAATTGCCAACTAAATCTTCCTGAATGCAGGTCTCTCATCTTCAAAATGGGGGTTTTAGTTTCAATGAAGTTGATGATTAAATTAGATGGTGTTTATAAATCATCAGATGATATATTCTGATAAATAATTCAGGCATTCATATTTCTCATGACAAATTTTATTTTATTAACATAAGAGGCAGGCAGGGTGGCATCATTAAAAGGGTATGAGGATAAGCCAGTAAGTTCTGGGTTTCCTCCAGGCTCAATTCCAACTTGTAAGACTATTTTGTTTGTTTGGTTTGGTTTGGTTTGGTGTTTTGTTTTGAGAATTGAAGATTAACCTCAGGGCTCTGTTACTGAACTTCATCCTCAATCCTCTTTTTTATTTTGAGAGAGAACTAAGTCTCTTAGTTGCTGAGGCTGGACTAGTATTTTCGATCTCCCTGTCTCAGACTCTCAGAATGCAGGATTATACCCCCACACTTGGCTACTACCTGTGAGACTCTGACCAGATTTTTACCCTCTATTTCTCAAAGGGTGACTCATACTTAAGGTCATTTTATTCTTCTGATTATTGTTTTCACAACTTTTAAGTGATGAATTTTAGGGTATGATCTCAAGAACTACAACATCCCTGCATCATTTATTGGTTCAGACAAACATTAATCATCTTGATGGTGGATGATTCCAGAACATTTTCATTTATTTTACTTTTGTCATTGTTACTGTACTCTAAAGTTCTTTAGCTTTAGAACCATGGACAGAGAAATTTCCACATTATGAATGGAGTGATGTACTTGTAGCAGCAAACAGAAGTAAAATGAAGATGGAAACATGATAGAGATCTTTCTTAGTTCAAGTATATCATAAAAGCTATCTTAAGGTTTTCTCACTTAAATATAATTTGTTTTATTTTTTGCTCCAATTATGAAAACAGTTATCACAAAGTTGATTTACAAAGTCACTGAACATCAGAAAATCAAATGTTAGACAGGAGAAATGAATAACCTGTTATATTACAAGTATTTCCAGTGTACACTACTCTAACGAGATACTCTTTAGTATGGAAAGAGAACTCAAGATTTTACAGAATGATTAACTAAGTTTAGATGGAAGATACCAGTTGATAAAATGGTCAGAAGTAGAACAAAATCTGGCTGCTTCCAATTGGTACATTAAAAGAGAGATTAATCTTTATAGTATCAGAAATACTTTAATTGTCCAGGGCCTTTTGAGGGAAGGCTAAGGCTACTTAAGAAAATGTTTTAGGAAGTTAATGTGCTTGTTTGCTTATTAAAAGCACTTTCATTCTTCACAAAATGGCATGGGGTGTCTGATTTAACTTTTACGCCAATTGAATACTGGAAACTATCGAGCTTAAATAAAACAATCTTTTCCAAAAGTATATATTTCATTCAAATGCTATGCTCTAAGAAAACCAAGGATAAGTGAAAAGAAATAAAAGTTTCCTTAGAAAGTAATGACTGAGCATAATGGTCCAGCATTCACTGATTAAAATCAAAGGTAAAATTATAAGGCTAGAGGTCAGGTAAACTCACATTCATGGTGTAATCTTTTGTGAAAACTGCAAAGCCACTCAACTCTTGAGTTCCAGTTTTGCTTACAGTTGAGGGTAAGATATAAAATTTAAGCTGAATCCTTCTGAATACAAGTCAAGGAGCTACATCAAGAAAAAAAACCATACAAAATATTCATTTCAGCTCAACACATGTTTACTGAATACTGCTACAAAACTGTTAACTAACTCTCTGGTAAAATATTCACAATTAATTAAAACACAGAAACTGTGCCTAAGAGACAAAGACAATGAATGACAACACTGTGGGACATCTGACAAGTAGGCAAAGCAGATCATGACACAGAGCACCTAACCCAGACTAGACTGAAAGACGCCCATAATGAAGGAGTTCAGGATGCCAGACAAGAACACAAGGCCAACAAAAGCCCAGACAGAGGTAATCAGTAAATACTCGAGCAAAGGCAATAGACATGTGTGTTGGTAGCATATTTTGAACAAACAATTAAGTATAAAGCATGTTGGGAAAAGTGACTGAAGCACCTCCAGTGGATTAATTCTCGAAAGAGCTTGATTGTCATGGGCAGGGGATCAGAGGTTTTAAGATCACTGGTGGGTGGCATTTAAATAAGATTGAATGTTTATCTGGCAAGTCTCTCTGTCAATATTTTTTAAAGAAATCCATTCTTCCCTTACTCACCCAAAATTAATTAAATACATACTACATTTCTGATGTTTGCTAGTTTCTGAGGTGAGATCCATGTATGTTAAATTATTGCTGTCAGAAGAGTTACAGCATAGTAGGAGAGGTGTCCATTCAGAAAAATAGTCTAATAAGAATTTCTGAATTCCTAAGTCAATAAAAATAATGAACAGCATTTAAAGGGATTGGGATACGGGTCAGTGATACAGTGCTTATGCACTATGTTGAGGCCCTGGACTTAATCTCCAGCACTCATACAAAGGAAAGAAAAATAGTTTAAAAAGAAAAAAATAAAGGAATTAGTATTACCTAAACTTATCTTACACTCTGTGTGTTTACCACAGAAGATATCTTTTATCATTCACAGAAAAAGGATCACTTAATATTATTAAATTCTTTCGGGAAGACAGCAAGAAGGGGAATAGGTGGGTCAAATGGGTCCTGTAATCCTACTTTTTTGAGGATTCTCACACCCATTTCAATAGTGGTCATACCTACACTATCACCAAAACAGTGAAGCAGTGTTCCTTCTTCCCCACAGCCCTGTAAGCATTTGTTATTGGTTGATTTCTTGATAATACTCATTCTTTTGGGAATGAGATAGAATCTCAGAATTTTTTAAATTTGCATTTCTTGAATGCCCAGTGATACTGAACATTTTTTCATGTATTTATTTGCTATTGAAACTTCTTCCTCTGAGAAGTGTGCATTCATCTCACATGTCCATTTTTGGATTGGGTCTTTAAATTTCAGGAGGATATGTCTGAATTTTTAATATATTTTATACATTCTAAATATTAGTCCTTTGTCTGAGGGACAACTGGGTAAATGATTTCCCCCATCTGTGCATTATCATTGAACTCTGTTGATGATTTCTTTTGCTGTGCAAAAGCATTTTAATTGGATGTTATTTGCAGTATTTTCTATGCAATCAGGGATCTGTTCATGAAATTTTTGCCTACACCTATGTCTTCAAGAGTTTTGCCTATTCTCTCTCTTAGAAGATTTAGTGTTTCTGTTTTAATACTTAAATCTTTGATCCATTTCTATGTTAGTTTAGTTCATGGTGAGAGACATGGGTCTAGTTTTAGTCTTTGACATATGTAAAGCCAATTGTTCCAGCACCATTTATTGAAGAGATATGTGCACCCATGTTTATAGCAGCACAGTTGGCAATAGCTAAATCCTGGAAATAGTCCAAATGCCCATCAACTGAGGAATGGGTAAAAAAGATGCACCTAGCAGTTCGCTGCTCTGGTAAGTGGCTGGGGCCTGGCAAGCTGTGGCTGCTCCAGGGTGAGAACCATCTGCGTTTCCTGAGGTCCGCACCATGTTGGAACTTGGGGCACTAGGAAAACAAGCAGCCAGCTCACTGCTCGGGTAAGCAGCTGTGGGCTAAGAATCAAACATCCATCTCTCCCCCGCCCACTTAGCAAGTGGGAGCCAGAGATCTGAGTATCTCTTGGGAGGATGAACGTATACAATATAGCAAATAAGGGGGATTTCCTTCTACCATCTCTTTGAAGGCAAATATTTTTGTCACTGTTTTGCTCTGTTCTGATTAATGATATTGCTCTATTCAACATTTTGTTTTCCTAAGTTCAGTATTTCCTTCCATTTTGCTGTACCTGATTGAAAGAACTGCGGCACCCTTTTCCGTCCAGCTACGCCTTGTGACAAGGTCCATGGGTGGAGGAGAGTGCTTCTCCATGAAAAGGATACCGCATGTGGGAATTGGGCGCAAGGATCTTGGAATGTTTTGTACTGATAATTGTAATTTGTGTAGTTCACATGTGTATGTTTTTATGT
>PVLA01012036.1:0-47762 GCA_004027455.1 Hydrochoerus hydrochaeris
ACATTATATGATACTATTTGAAAATAAATTAATAAAATTGTTCTCCTAGACACAAAACAGATAACTTGAAATTGTGCAACAACACAGGTACAGTGGTATACACCTATAATCCTAGCTACTCAGGAAGCTGAGGCAGGAGAATCTCAAATTCAAGGTCTGACTTGGTAAATTAACAAGACTTTGTCTCAAAATAAAAAGGACTGGGGACATAGTTCAGTGGTAAGGTACTTGCCTAGCATAAGCAAGTCCTGGGTTGTTTCTTTATTTTTAAATTGCACAATAAAAAATGCAAGCTACCTAACAAACATCTCAAGAAATACTAGAAAATAGTAAAAGAGATATGTCTTAGAGTTTTAACAATATAACTTTCATAAAAAAGAATCATAGGAATTAGCTATTAGTTATACTTCATTTTATGGAAAGATTCAAAATTTCCATTTAACAAACACTTTTAAGAAACAGAATATAGCTGTGTTGCCCAGACTGGCACAGAATTCCTCAAGGGATCCTCCTGCCTCAGCCTCCAGAGTGCTGAGATTACAGGCATGCATCATCACACCAGGCTTGACTACAAAATCTTTAAATTTCATCAATTCAGCTAAATTTCTTTTAGTCACCGACATTAACAATCTAACAATACTCACAAACCATTCAAATGTTCACACTCTTGAATATTTATTCTTCTTGAAAATTCAAAAGGAAAAATAGCCAGGCATGGTGGCTCACGCCTGTAATCCCAGCATTCAGGAGGCTGAGGCAGGAGGATTGTTGCAAGTTCGAGACCAGCCTGGGCTATAAAGTGAGCTCAAGTCCTGCCCAAACTGCCCAGAGAGACTCTGTCTCAAAAAGACAAAAAGAAAAAAAGAAAAAGAAAGAAAAAATATGCCTAAAGAAGCACTTTAATAACCAATTTAAAAGGTTTACTCAAAAAACCATAAAAATGCTTCAGGGGTTAGCTTAGCTGGCTAAGGGCCCACGCTGGTAACCACAAGGTCTTGAGTTCAATCCCAGAGGCAAAAAAAAAAAAAAAAAAAAAACCCTCAGCCTGTCCTTTGGGCTGGGGATTTAGCTCAGTGGCATAAGAGCCTGCCTGGCAAGCTCGAGGTCGTGAGTTTGATCCCCAGTAAAAAAAAAAAAAAAAAACGCAAAAAAGTCAATAACGGCTACAAGAAAGCTAAAGCAGGAGGATCATAATTTCAAAGCCAAACTGGAAAATTTATCAACTTAATAAGCCTTTATCTCAAAAAATAAAAGAACTGGGGCTGTGGCTTGGTACAAAGGCCCTGGATTCAATCCCACATACAACAATAATGTATGTATGTATGTATATACAATTAGATTGTGGTGATGGCTGGAAAACTATAAAATTTACTAAAAATAGTCAACTTGCATATGTGAAACATACACACTAGTTACAGTCAGCATATTTCAATGGCCACATCACTGGTGGCAGTACAATTAGCTTGGAACTTTATGACACAGAGGCTCTCTCTCCAGAAATGTGAACAAAAATACATGTGGGCCCAGCTGCCACTGGTAGCCATATCACAACCATGAGTGGAATTACAACAAATTGAAGCTGATATCATAGAAAGCACAGTGGAAGCAAAACAGAAACAGAAAGAAACTGGGTCTTTACTATGACTGTGTTACTGTCTTACTCTACACCTTTGGACTGCCAGTCAAATGAACCTATGAATCCTTTTGGCTGTGCTCAAACCAGTTTGAGTTTTCTATTACAACATGAATCACATATTGGTAGGTGGAGGGTGTGGCTCATTAACTGGTGTGTTTCTAGAATGTGTTACTTTTCATTGTTGAATGTACAATGACAGGTACCAAGGAAACAGTTCTGGTATGCATCAGAATAAAAACATGTTGAATGATAATTTTTCTGGCAAAAGTTCATGTAAGAGCTTGAAAAGTAAACCCTGAATGAGTTTATGTGGCCCACACAATTTTTTTTTTTTTTTTTTTTTGGTGTGGGCCAGGGATAGAACTTACAGCCTCACGCTTGACAGGCAGGTGCTTACATCGCTGAGTTAAATCACCAGCAATTTTTTTAAATTTTTTAACGTGACATTTAAAGTATTATTTTTTAAATCTAAACTTTTAATTTTTCCTGAAAAAAAAAAATCAAAAGGCATGATGCCACTGGGCTTATGTTACTACAAGTCATTGATCACTGCTTTTTTTCCCCCCGAGTACTGGGGATGGAAACCCAGGGCCTCTGCACTGAGCTACATTCCCAGCCCTTTCTTTTGATTTATTTTTTTTCCAGTACCAGGAATCAAACACAGGACCTTACACTTGCCAGACAGGCGCTTCTGCTGCTGAGCTACATCCCCAGCTGTTTCTTTTTATTTTTTTGATCTGTGACAGGGTCTTGCTGTTGCTAAGTTACTCAGGCTGCCTTTGAACTTGCAATCCTTCTGCCTCAGCCTTCCAAGAGTGCTGGGGTTACAGGTGTGTGCCACCATGCTCAACTAACAACTGCCTCTCTAGGTCCACAAAGTTCACTCCATGCTCAGCCAACATGAACAGAATTTATGTGATCTGATCATCTCCTACAGGTACTAAGGTTTTATATCACACAGTGTTTAGCAGGAAAGAAGTCAAATATAATATAAGGGTTATGAAAAATATTGTCTTTTAAACTGTAATATTTTAATTAAAAATCATATAGACTCTTTTTAAACAAAAAAAATCCTGAAAATGTGGAAATGGAAAACACTATTTTTCAATTACACAGCACTGAACATCTTTAAATATCTGATAGAAACCTCCAGAAACATGTCCACGTATTAATTATTCTGGGTCCGAAAATTAAACACATCATTTCAACCATGCATAAAATGATTTTAAATCACAGCAAGAAAAAAGTAATGGGCATTATGGCACACACCTGTAATCCCAGCACTCAGGCAGCTGAGGCAGAAGGATTCCAGCCCGGGCTACAAAGTGAGTTCAAGGCCAGCCTGAACTGCACAGTTAAGACTCTGCCTCAAAAGGACAAAAAAAAAAAAAAGTAAAAGTTGATCCATAGTTTGAATTAATTGAAGACTAGCATATGACTAATCAAGGTCTATATATGTAAAACAGAGTGTTAAAAGAAATTATAAGAAGAGTAGTAAATTTCATAGGAATTTGTAAGAGAATAAAGGCAGGCTACATTAGCAAACGTGGAAGGCAGTACTTTATAAAGACAGACCTCTGGAGCAGTTCTAGGTCTCTTCCACTTACTACAGAGAGGGGAAGTCATTTAATTTTAATAATGCAGATGTATTATATAAGCAGCTAGTATCTAATCAGTAAAAAGAATCAGTAAGACGTTTCTAACTGGCCTGTAGTCCCAATCACTTGGATGGGCTGATGCAGGAACATAGTAAAGGACACACATAAAGATTAAGCGATACTGATAACATAATTTACTAGTTCATCAAATTAAATGGTAGTTTCACAGGACTCACACTGTTACACTGTTTCATAGCTTTTCTTGTTTTGTTTTTTGGTTTTGGTCTGGGTATCTTTTCACAATTTGAAAGTTTCACTTTTAAAACAATTTGATATCAAACTTTCTGCATATATCTAATAAAAAAAATGCATGACCTGAAAAACATTTTTTACTTCTAAAGTCTTTTTAATAAATTTTTGTTAGTTACTTGAAAGTTAACTTTTAAAAATAAATAAATAAAATCCAATGGTTTCCCCATTAGCACTTAGCAGGACCAATGATGCTGTCTCCTCACATTGGGCAGAGCAATGCCTAAAGTACAAGCACTTAGAGAAGCAAACAACTACACTGACTCAGGAAACAAAATATATTCCTGAAAAGACAGTCATTCTAAGGGTCAAACTGTAGGCAAACTACTTAATCTTGCAGGGATGAATGAATTCTAATGAATGTATTAAAAGAACTGTTCAGAGAAGCATTAAATAATGTATGTAAAACACCTGGCCCCTGGCAGCACCTTTATAAAAATCCTTATCTAGCCATGCATTCACAATCCTGTAATCCTAGCTACTTGGGGGACTGAGGCAGGATGATTGCCAGTTCAAGACCTGCTTGGGCACTTAGTGAGACTCAGAGAAGGGCTAGGATATAACTCAATGGTAAAGCGTCCTGGGTTCAATCTCCAGTAAAGAAAAAAAAAAAAATCACATCTATTAGTTAATGTAGTTTCCTTGAGTAGAATTAAGAAGAACCTGACAGGAAATACTTAGGTGCAACAATTCTAAAAGACCTTGATGACCTAACCCATCAGAGTCCCACTATTTCAGTTTTCACAATTTTCTAATGAATGGCCAAGATCTCATATATGGATCACTGAATGTACTGTAAGGGCCAATGGAAGACAGGAACTATTATCTAATCCTCTCAGCAACTTTCCCTGCCCTATCAGACAAGAGAAAGGTGGTGAACAGGAGATGTCTTCAGATTTTCCCTCATCTTGAACACATTCACCTACTGCCCTGCAAACAGACAACTTCAAAAGCCTTAACCAGTGACCTTAAAATCTCTACCAGGCCTACCCATCTAGCAGCACATAAGCAATCCATTACTACAGAATTCAGATTTTTTTTTACCAGTTAAAATACAAGTGACTCATGTTTGGTCATCCACCCCCACATCGCACATTCTAAAGAAGGGAGAAATCGGAATCCTGCCAAAGAATGTTGCACTTTCATACACAAACAACTAATTACATGCTAGATCACTGCCACAGATTTCTGTTTCTCATCCAAGGCACATAAGATTAGGAAAAAAAAAAAATCAGAAAGAAAAGTTTTTCAGACTATTCTGAGATAAAGGATAGATCAGTTTGAATATTATTTCCTTGGGACTCACTGGTGAGAGCCCCAAACATATACAAGATCCCCAAAATGTTAATAACTAGTGAAGTTGAATGATGGATACCAGAGGTCAGTATACTATTTAAATATAGAGCACATCCATAATACATAGTTTCTTTCAATGAGTGTATGTGCCTATGTCTGTATTTATACAATCTGTAGAGAAATGCAGCAATGCCTTAAGTCATATTTCAAAGTGAGCAAATTCTAACTAGGTACTTTCTGATTCCAGAAGCTGCATTGCAAATGACCAGACTAGCGATAAAGGTCTAAGGAAAGAAATAATTCACTGCCTTGGAATAAAATAAGCCTAACCTTGAAAACGTATAGGTAAAGGGAAAAGGTGCTAAACAGTTACGACAAGTACAGTATTGTACATTCGTTTTAAGTGCCGTTATCTTCTAACACAGGCTGAGTAGAAGAGAGGTAAGTGTAGTATTTTAAGGCCAAACTTCCCTTGATTCTTTAAATTGATGAGCAACAGAAGTTGGAATAAAAGAAATCTTTAAAATCTCCATTAAAGATAATAACTGTTTCTAAGAATACAGAAAATACAGAAAAACGGAAACTATCCACATCTTTAAAAAAAATCATAGTTATAATAATATAATCAACTTTTAATGACCAAGCATGTTTTACTACTACTGGTAGACAGGAACTTCCAAAGACAAGGATTACATGGTATCTGCCTCAGTACTTTCTTACAAGAGTAAGTCAATTTTCACAAGATTACTTTAAACATAAACCTAAACTCACCCCGAAATTTCTAAAAATAAACTATCAAAATTTTAAAGTAAATACTAATCTGCAACAAATTATTGGCGCTTTCATTAGCACTATGAAAAATTTTGTGCTTAAATCTTACATAGCAAGACAAAACTTCCACAGACTCAAAGATTAGTATTTCTCAAGTTCATAAAAAGGTCACAAGAACTTACTTAAAATATTAAAGAGAAATGCAGGCTTGAACATACACGCCAGGGGTAAAATAAAAATTACAGTTAACTCCTCCACTGGAGCTCTCCTCACCTCCAAAACACTTCCACAGCAACATTACCTTAGCATAAAAGTTATCTGTTCGCTTTCACAACACTCGGAGCATCAGACTTTACATAATACCGTTTAAACTGAAAAATACAAGAAATTCTTTCATTTAAATCGAATAGAATTTTGTGTTTCTATCCATGGGGGAAAAAATGCCATTCTGAGTCTGTATAAAGCACATGACTGCAGCTTTAACGTCTTGGCCACCAACTCGCGGAGAAAAGTATATGCTTATAAAGCATTTATCTACTTACCAGGTTAAAGACAGTTTCCACAATATCCCTATTGGACACTTCTCCAACTTCCACCAACCCAGTCAACACAGCAAATTTCATTCTGATGCCCCTGATGGGAAGCCCCGGCTTCAAGGACAAGGCACTCCCTTCCGCAGGGGTTTCTTCCTTCACTCCACCTTCCCCGTCATCACCTGTTGGTGGCGGGGAAGGGACGCGATTGTCTTTACTAGCCATTGCTAGTTGAGGAGACAGGACAACTCGGAGTCACCCCTGGGTCAGCGACCGCTCCACTAGTAATAAGCGCAACACATGCAACGCCAAAGGGAAAGGGTCCCTCTTCCAACTCGCGCAGAAACCCCAAAAGCAGTAGAGGCGGCAAGTCCTTGGCGTCGCCCTCCTCTCGAAGAGTACAGTATTTGTCCAATCTCTCTCCCCGAGGCTGACAACAACGCCAAACCCTATTGGAAGATTAAACACATGTTAGATCGGCTGGGTTCTATTTGGGAAGACTAGGGGGTGAACGAAGGGGAAATATTAACTGTCCGTCGAACAAGTTAGAAGAGGAGCCGCTCTCCACCGCCCGTGCTGGGAAGGCGGTCCGCGGCCAGCGCAGTTCCCTCCCCGCCGAGCTCCCGCAGCTGCGGCGCCGCGCGGCCGCCCCGCACAGGTGCAGGAAAGGGCAGCCGCGGCGGGGACGGGGTGCAGGAGACCCCCAGACGAATCCGACGCTGCCCCTCACCCAGCTCTGCGGACTTGTCCGCGCCCCGGCCCGGGAACAGAAGCGGGAGCGGGAGCGCCGAGCCGGAGGTGGCGGCCGAGATCCTGGGCAGGAACGGGCGGGGGCGGGCCGCGCGGCCCAGGGGGAGGAGCGCGACACCTCGCGCTCGCGGCTGGGCACCTGCGCTCGGCGGGGGGCGTGAGGCGAGGTTGTGCGGTGGAAGGCGGGAGGGAGACCGAGCTGGCGCCAGGGCGGCAGGCAGAGCCGGAAGGCCGGACGGCGCGGAGAGGAGGGAGGGAGGCAGGGCGGGGAGGTCGGCGCACCTGGTCGCAGCCTCCAAGTTTCCCTTAGTCCGCTTCCCGGGAGCCCACGGCTGCCCACAACTCCACGGGGTCTGGCCCACCCCGCCCCTGCGCTCAGCTTATGCGAAACCGGATGCTACGGACGCTGCAACGAAGACTGCTGAGGGCGGAGAGGATACTACTGCCACAGCTCGCCTGGCCACGGCTCGCGCGTCCGTCCCGGTGCCCACTGAAACTGCTCCCGGCCGCCATGACAGCGCCGAGGGCCGCCGAGCGCGGCGTGCGCGTGCACGACCGCGCGGGGCGGGGGAGGAAAGGGCGGGGGCGCGCGGCGGGCCGCGGGCGGCGGGCCCCGGGGCGGCAGCTTCCTGGAAGAGAGCGGGCGGGTGGCAGCGACGGCGCGCACCCAGCTGGCAGGGACGCCCACGACCCTTCCTCCGCGCGCGCGCGCGGCCGGTCCGAGGAGGCGCTTGGCTCCGCAGTGACCTCGCGGGCGTTACCAAGGTGTCTTCGTGGACTCGGAGGGCACCTGAGGGACCGCCGCGAGTCCCCGAGGTGGCGGTGCCGGAGCCATCTAGGCTGCAGTCCCCGCCCCTGACGGCGCTGTGCTCCGGGCCGCCCGCCCGCGGAGGAGCCTCGGGAGTCTTCCCGCGGGAGGCAGCGCGCCCGGGGATCAGAGGCGCCGCCCTCAGCGACTGCCCGCGAGCCTCTCCCGACCGAGGAGGGAGCGTCGCTAAGACACGGGCCGGGCGCGCTCGCCAGCGCCAGAGCGAGGGTCGCCCGGTCCTCGGAGCCGCGGGAGGGGGCCGGGCTCGGGGCGCAGCCGGCACTGACCGTGGCGCGCTGCCAGCCCAGCGCCTCCCCCGTGCTCGCGGCGGCCCCGGACAGACGGCGGTCTTCACCCCGACCCAACCCCGAGGTGCCCCGGCTTCGCAGGGTGTGCGATACCCGGAGCCGCCCAGCTCTTGAAAATGAAAGCGCAGCGGAAAGTGGGGTCGAGCCCGAAGAAGTACTCGGAAGCCGTCGAAAGAAAACTCACATTGGTCTGAGATGAAATATTAGCTTGCTGAAAAAAGGGATATTGAGACGACCTTGAAGAGTAACCAGAATTTGAAGTATCACGGGAATTTTGGAACGAGGCAGCATAAGAGAAGGTTCAAGCAAGGAAATGTGTCACACCATTTTTAAATACTAAAAAGCAAAAAAAAATCCTAAAAGAACTTCCAACTGCAGCAAAAGTGATAGGGAAATTGGATGGGGAGGGTACTGGGGATCGAACTCAC
This sequence comes from Hydrochoerus hydrochaeris, assembly GCA_004027455.1. Lineage (NCBI taxonomy): Eukaryota > Metazoa > Chordata > Mammalia > Rodentia > Hydrochaeridae > Hydrochoerus > Hydrochoerus hydrochaeris. Next base: position 8,438 of record PVLA01012036.1, read on the forward strand.
AACCTTGAGCTTGCCAGGCAGGCACTTAGGCCACTGAGCTAAATTCCTGACCCCCTAGGGAGATTTTTTTTTCTAAATCTGAAAAGCTTATCTTGAACTTGCAGGCTAAACGGTGACATCAGTAGTTTGCCAGTTCTGAAATTAAAAAAAAGTCAGGTTTGTATTTCAGGTAATTTTAAAAGTCTGGAATGGGGCGTGTCCTTAGGGAAGAACTTTCATTTCCCCTTTGACACATCTATATTTGGACTGTAGGGGGTATTAACCACAAAAATCTGGTAGGATTTTGCTTCCTCAAATTTGGGCAGACAGTTTGTTAATATAATTGGCTTGTAAGCACTAATAGAGTATTTGTTAAATAAATGTTTTCCATTAAAAAGCAGCAGATAAAAAAAAATAATAAAAAGGAGCAGATGTGCAGAGCCTGCCTGGCAAGCATGAGGTCCTGAGTTCCATTCCATATACCCAAAAAACAAAAAGAGCAGATGATAATAATGAAGATACCCTCACATTGTGGTCACAATTATTCAGTCTTAATGTGGGGTTAAGATTTGTGTCTCACAAATTTTGAAACTGGTGATAAAATGAAAGTGGATTTAAGATGATTATCTGAGTTTTTCGAAACTTTGTAAATTTATTTTTTTATAATAAATTTTCAACCTCCTGCTTTACTTTGCCTGGGTCTGCAGTTAAATAGTCAACAAAGTTGGGAGGTTCACTGTAGAAGAGGAAACTTCATTTGGAGCCAAAGCATGGTTCCAATACAATAGCTTTGAATTATTGCTCAGGTGCAAATGCAGTAGAACACTTCAGGGTAAACTGTCTGGCTTCACACCCCATGTGTAGCCTACACATATTACTTGGGTTAAGTTAAAAGTGAAGTTACTCTACTTTTCCTTGCATGAGCCTACAACAACCAGTTAGAGTGAGGAGAGTCCCAGTGTACGTGGGTATTTTAATATGGGAAGCCTTACCATTCTTTGGTACTGTTCATGAAAATTTGCGCAGGGCATGGTGGCACACGCCTGTAATCCCAGCACTGGGGAGGCTGAGACAAAAGGATAGTTGTGAGCTCAAGACCAGCCTGGGTTACAAAGTGAGCTCAAGGCCAGCCTGAACTGCATAGTGAGACCCTGTCTCAAAAAGACCAAAAAAAGTTTTCCAGTCAAAGCCTTCCCGTGAACTATCAGCTGATGAGTCTGTCCAACTGCCTTTCCTACACCGTGTATCATACATTCTCCACCCTTCTTCCAAAAAAAGGAAAAACTCACCTCCCAGAAAGCCCTGCTCCAGTTCCTTATCTTCTAATTTGTGTCTTTCTCTGACATCAGCATGTTGGCTGAATTAAGGACCAAGATTTTTGTAATTTTCCTTGTCTCCAGCATGCCTCAAAACCATAGCTGAAAACAAAAAAAGAAAGAGAAATATAAAACACATAGTAGATGAAGACCAGGAAAACTTCTGCATAACTCAAAGGAACTCAAGCATACAGAATGTAATTTCACTTTGAAATCAAGATTACTGCTTTACAAACTCTTACGTATATACAAAGAAAAAAGTTTTTTCAAACAAAAATGGGATGGAATATTCTATCAGGAAAACAATCCACTCAATAGTATCTTCTTGGCATTTCACTATAGATTAAATGATACCTTAGGGGAGAAAGATCAGAGCAGCATGGCTATGGCTAGATTTGGAATTTCTTCTGTTATTTTTGAAAACTCTATGCTATTCTATGCTGAAATCTCAGCTTGCTTTTTGTTTGTTTGTTTGTTTTTTCAGTACTGGGGGTTGAACTAAGGACTTCTGCACTCAGCTACCCAGCCCTTTTTTGCTTTTTGCATTGGGTCTTCCTAAATCACTAAATCACCCATGCTGGGCTCAAAATTTGCAGTCCTCTGCCTTAGCCTCCCAGAGTCCTGGGATTCCAGGCCCAGTGTGGCTTGCTCATTCTTCAGACTGTCAAACACTGATCTTACATTCATTGTCTTTTACTAGTGTTAAATAAAACTTCAAATCTGGGTAATCATTATCAATGACATTGTTATTGAACATGAAACTCTGGAAATAATTACAATGTAAAGGTAGACGATAATGCCCATTATCTTCTGATACTCAAAAATTTAAGAAAGTTGATGATTGCCAGATTTGTCAGCACCCATTTATAATCCCAGCATTTTGGGAGGTTGAGGCAGGAGAAACTTAAGTTCAAAGCCCAGCCTAGACAATTTAGCAATTTAGTGAGACTTTGTCTCAAAGAACAAATGAGGGCTGAAGATGTAGCTCAATGTGAAGGTCCTGGGTTCAACTCCCAGTATTAGAAAAAGAAAAGTTTATGTGATTGCTTAAATTCAAAGTAATCTACATTAATATGCTACATCTTGGGCATTTTGAAAGCGTACTCTTTTTTTCTTTTTAATGCAATATTGGAGCTTGAGCGCAGGATCTTACACAAGCTCTCCAGTACTGAGATGCCTCCCTTGCTCCTTTTTTGAGACAAGGTCTTGCTCAGTTTCCCATGCTTGCCTCAAACTCAGGATCCTCAGCCTTACAGGTAACCAGGATAACAGGTATCACAGGATAGCAGGATCACAGTGCCAAAGCATATCTTTTCAGACACTTTTTAAAACAAGACAAAATATTCACGCAGTATTTCATTTAGTATGGAAGCAGACTGTGTTGGCTGATTTTTCTCAGTCTCTTTTTAATGTGTGTGCATTGTATTTTTTTGTTTGTTTTGCTTTTGGAGGAGGTTGAAGGTTTGTTTTGTTTTGAGCAGTGGTCTTGCTGTGTAGTCCAGGCTGGCTTGAAACTTCTGCCTCACGACCCTCCTGACTCAGCCTCCTAAGTGCTGGGTTGACAAGTATGTGCCACCACACCCAGTTGCTGTGTTTTCCCATCCTTCTTTTGTTCTTAAGTAATAGGTAATCAGGTTATGCCTGTGCATACTCCCTTATGAGAGTAAGACAGGACCATTAGATTGCTGTGAAACATACTTTTTTCTTTTTACCATGCTGAAGATGGAACCCAAGGCCTCAGGCATGCCAAGCAAGTGCTCTGCCAATAAATTACACCCCCAGCCAGCCACCCTTGCAATTTGTATAGGTATATATCTGAGAATAACGGTTGCTGCTGGTCAGCTAGGTTCTGAACTGCTCCTCCCACAGCCCAACCTTTTGAGGTGGCAGCTTTCTATTTCCATCATTGGTACAGAGATGAGAGTTCACACAGGAAATGAGACACCAGGGGATGGACCCCAAACAGACCTGAGAGGACACTATTTTTCTAGCCCTCACTCTGGGATCTGAACTTTGAACTGCCTGCTGGTACTTCAAGGAGGAGAAAAAGGATGCCTGTCATGTGATCACATGCTTGGCGTATTCTCTGAGAGTCCCAGCTACTTGAAGAAGGTAGATGGAGAAGCACTGAGGTCCTTCAGTCAGCTTCCCCAGCTGAATTCCAGTCAACAACCAGCACTGCCAAGGGATTGAGTCCATCCTGACAGTTCTAGTCTAGCTGAACCTTCAGGAGACCACAGCCCCAAACAGCTCCCTATGGAAAGGAACGGTACAGGAATCCACGGAAATCACGGAAGATAACAGATACTTTTTTTTTTTTTTAACAGATACTTCTTAGCCAAGTGTGGTGGCTTGTGCCTGTAATCCCAGCATTCAAGAGGCTGAGGCAGGAGGAATCTGAGGTGAAGATAGCCTGGGCTACATAGTGAGACATCATTTCAATAAAACTAAATAAATACTTTTAGATGTAAGCAACTAAATTTTGGGTTCCTTATTATATAGCAGTAGATAGAAAGCCAAGACATCAGGTAAAACACATTATCTAGTCTTGTGCTGCTCTCCGGGATGATGTTACTTTTCTTTGTTCCTAGTAAAATGTCCCAGCCTGGTCACAGCACAGTCCCTTCAGCTGAGGGTTCAGCCCTGTGTTTAGTCAGAGACCTTTAAAGGAAAAGGGAAAGTTGTGGGATTGCATTGGGGTCAGAGAGGCCATAAGGAATTTTCCAAGGAGGTTCTCTCTTTGTTGCTAAAAGAGATGACTTGCATTGAATTTAATTAAAAAAAAAAAAACCGTTTCTCACAGATACTCCAAATGATTTTCTCTGCTGAGAAACATGTATGAGTTCAACTCCACTAAATGAAATGAAAATTATGACAGAATCGGATAACATCTTTACCTGTCATACTGCAAATATTTATAATGCCTGGTGTGGGTAAAGGGGAAATATCCGCCCTCATTCACTGCTGCCCTGCCTGGCTGAGAGACAGCTTAGCAATACATCGGCTTTCACTCCTGGGGATATGTTCCAGGCCTGCCAACTTCTCTCAGAGGCAGAGTTAAATCCATGCTCACTGTAGCATTATTTACAGTTTGAAAAACTTAGAAACAGTATAAAAATCATATACACAACTTTGGCCTTTAAATTACAATTCTTTCATTCAAAGGGCATTGGAAATAGTTAACAGACATAGGAAATTGTTGTGATCTATTAAGTCGGGATCCTTTCCGTTTTTGAGTTATGTACCATTGATAATGTGGTATCAAATAGGACCAAAAAATATTTCAAACAGGAGGGTATTCACTTACTAATTCAAATCATTCAAAAAAAATTCACTGAGCATTCCTATACAACAAGCACTGCATTAAGCATTTAAGTTAGGAGTGGAAAATGCAGTCCCTGCCTTGAAACCTGCCAGTCTGGTCTCTGTGGCAAGCACAGGATGCAGTACACTAAGCCTATCAAGCCGGAACAAACTTCCTAGAGTGACCCCAGATCTTAGGCCTAAGGAGTAAGCTAGAAGCTTATGTCAGAACATGAAACCACCCCCTGAATAGTTGTTTAGCCTCAGAGAACAGCTATTGGGACTTACCTGTCCACATGCACTGGAAAACATTCCACTGCCCTGCTTTGATCACACCCTCTTTCCAGGTGCTCCTCATGTCTAAGGAACCTAAGTTTAGCTCTCATCCCAATAGTACAAAGTACTGTATTTGTTTCAAATGCCAGCAGAGTTTTTATTGCCCTGGCACAATGAGGGAATGGCACTGAACCTGTGCTCACACAATAGGCCAACGAAAAGAAAACAGACTGTGGTCTGCCTGCTGTGTGAATTAAATTCATGTTAGCATTGCTAAAACCCCATGCCTAAATTATAATTTTACATGAACATGGTAGGCCTGGGAAACAGCAAGTCAGTTACCATTGGAACTTAACTAGAGAGGACACTAACAAGGCAGGGTGGACCCAGCAACCTGGCTAGGCCTAAACTCTACCCTCAGGGGCAGTCAGCTGCCTGAAAGGATTTCCAGCAATAAAGTGACAGGCTGTTGCTAGCTTCTTAAAGTCACTGGCAGCTACCAACTCCCACTGCATACTTAGCTGAGGGCATCCAGTGTATAGTGTTGAATGGACTGTAATGTTTCTGTTACTTTATAATTTGAGTAAAGACCCTAGGGATGTAGCTTGGTGGTAAAATACTGAATCTTGGGTTTCATCATACATACTGAAGAGAGACACAGAAACAGAATCCATAGAGACAGAGACAGAGGAAAAAAGAGAGAAAATATGAAGATGAAAAATTCTATGGCATATCCATGCATAGTGGTACACACCTGTAATCCCAGCACTCAGGAGGCTGAGGCAGGAAGATTGTTGCAAGTTCAAGACCAAGGTGGGCTACAAAGTGTGCTCAAAGCCAGCCTGAACTGTATAGCCAGGCCCTGTCCCAAAAAAAAAAAAGTATGTGGCATAATAAGATGATTAACATATCCACTACAGGTAATTACTTTTAAGGCTTTCTCTCAGAATGCTGAAAAAATAAAGATAAAATAAAAAACATCTTCAGTGATCTCCCCAGAGACACAAATCGCTGCAGAAGCAGATACATAACCGCTGAGCTGTAATCAAATGCTTGAGTACCCTAGGAAGACTGATGTTATTGTATGTGGCACAAAGTCCCAGGAAACATGTAGCGGAGGCCTAGGGAACTATATCACCACTCTTGTCACTGAAGCAGCCAGCCTCAAACACAGAAAATGACATCTTGGAAGTTGTCACTGCTGACTTCAGCATGTTTTAAGGTTCTTGTTGAGTCATCAGAATTATCTGGAACTTTCTAGAAATCTCAGTGCCCAAGCCAATTACATCAGAATCTTGAACAGATAGATTACAGGGGGGTTTTTTTTGGTTTTTTTTTTCCTTTCTTTCTTTCTTTTTTTTGGGGGGGACACAGTCTAGCCATTTAGTCCACATTAACCTCAAACTCCCAGTCCTCCTGCCTCAGCCTCCCATGTGCAAGGATTACAGGCATGCACAACCATGCCCAAGAAATCAATATTTTATACAACTTCCTACATAATTCTAATAGAATCCAAGATCTGTGACCACTAGGCTAATTTATTTCATTTCATAACTCCTCCTTGATGACGTATATAATACTGACTTTATTTTTTGTGGCCGTGTGTGTGTGTGTGTGTGTGTATTCTGTTTTGTATGAGATTGAGGTCTCATTATGCTACCCAGGCTGGCCTCAAACTTCTAGGCTTATGTAATGGGCCCTCAGCCTACTGTGGAGCTGGGAGTACTAGTGTGCATCACTGTCCCTGGTTGAGTTTAACATCAGTTAAAATCTTGCATAAAGACCTTAGTGTCATTTGTAGAAATTGCTGGAAATAACCTACAATGTTCTCTAAACGAGGACAACCTAAACTACATAGATTTCTATTCTAAAGGCAATGGTCTTCTAAATCAGAAAGAAGAACTGAAAGTTCTGTATAAAGAAAAATAACAGACGATTGCTAGATTTCATATTAAAGGCAATGCAAAACAAATGATGTCAATGTAAAATAGTTTCTAAAGCACAATGAACACGAATTATCATTTAGGCCAGCAGTGGTGGCACACACTTTTAATCCTGGCAGTTGGTAGGCTGAGACAGGATGAGTTTGAGGCCACCCTGGGCTACATAGTGAGACCACGTCTCAAAAAACAAAACAAAAAACAATTATCATTTAGGAAAATCTACTTTAACTTACAGGACCTAATGAAATTAATGGGAATTCAATTGTCAGCAACAATAGTAGAAATAGCTGAAGAGAAATTATTTTATGTTGCATAGTAAAATTAGAAAGTCTTTATTCTTCTGCTATATGAAACTTCCTACATGGGACAGTTTTCAAGCAGTTTAATTTTATATTTAAACTCTAAGAAAATAAAATGAACTGGGTGTGGTTGTACATGCCTGTAATTCTAGCACTTGGGGAGGCTGAGGCAAGAATACCACCACAAATTCAAGGCCAACCTGAGCTACTGAATGAATTCAAGTTCAATCAGAACTATGTATCAAGAGGTTGTCTCAAAAAAAAGTGTATTTTACTTATATCCTTTTCAGTAGTTGAGAAAAAAAAATACAGCAACTAGCACTGATGTATTTCTGGTTCCATGAGTCAAAATCATAGAAGCTTCAAAGGAAATAAAACTTGTGTTGAATTGAGGTCCTGGAAAATGATCTCAGGTACTTAAGAGGAAAAAGCTTAGTAAGCCACCCACGGACTGTGATATATATTTATTTCATTCTGCTTTTCTATTTTGTAATTTACAGATGGATGAGAATTAAGAAAAGAATATAACTTTCCTCTTTTTTTCCCCAATTCTTTACAGCCATTAGTAGCCAAGGTTAATAAGGTGAGCAGAATAAGGAAATTGATTTCATTCCAAGTTCCCAAGTATTTGATCGCTAGGAAACCAAGAGGCATTCACTTACTTTGAACAGTATTAACTCAGAATGTGCTAACTCAAGTAAGGTAGGTAAATCTTAACCTTCACAAGCGAATTATGAAAGAAGACCAGAACTATATTTCTGGGATTTCAATTCCAAATTCAGAGATGGGTGCTGCTAAGCGGCCCATCCCCACAGCCCCTTGGGCACTAGGATCTCAGGCAACATAGCAAAACTCTTGCTCCACACAAGTTCAAGGCCAGACTGGGCAACATAGCAAAACTGTTGCTCAGAGAAGGGGACAGGTGTGTGTGGAGGGGGGATATCTGAAAATACAGGGGTTTGCTGGAGTACTGGGTGAGAGGAGGTAACAATGAGGTGCTCTGGGCTTTTTAGGTGAGCAGGGAAAAACTGTACAATTCTCATCCATCTGTAACTGCTCCATGGCTTTGTAATTACTTCCCTGATCCTGTAACCACAAGAGCATAATAAACATACTGAATGTACCATTATACCAAGCTTCATGAACTAAAGATCATTAATCTCCCTTGGTGACCAATGCTGTCACCCTGCTAGCTGATCAGAAGAACTGTTGGACTGTTCTGTTTCGCCTTTGTACCTTCTGCTTGTGTGTCATACAAAAGCCCTGGACGGCCAGAGCTCGGGGCCTGATATTCTGGGGATGATCCTGATCAGTGTCCATAAATAAATCTTCCTCCAAAGCCTGGGTGTCATCTGGTTGTTTTTGCTGGCAGAAGGATCACCAGTCTGGCTATAGAGTGACTTTATGGACAGCCTGAACTACACAGGAAGACCCTGTCTAAAAAGAAAAAAAGAAAAAAGAAAAAAAAACAGCGCCCGGAGATAGGAGTGCTGAGTCATGACCCTTGTTCATGTGATATCAACTAATGGAAAATTATGAGACTTGTCAGCACTGCTGGCCACAGCCCTGAAAAGTGTATCTTGGGGCTCAGCTGCACCCACATATGCACCTGTCCTCACCCTCCCTTCCCCACAAAACTTCTGTTATCTGTCACCAAACCAATGATGGCACATTTGTTGTTCTTCCTGCACCGCTGTCTCTTAGCTCAGTAACACAGGGAAGGAGTGACTGCAGTTCCATCTTGCAAAGTTGGAACATTCAGAAAAGCTCAAAAGTGAAAGAAAAAACCACATGCATAGTTGCCCCTAACTTTTGGCACATGACTGTGTTCCCACTAAACTGATGTGTACCACAAAACCACGGTCACACTGCAGAAATGCTGCCTGCTTTTCTCATGGGGGTCTATCAGCATTTTCCATTTCAATAGTCTTTAAACGTGACCTTCATAATTATGTGGCGTTAGGTGAACAGATTACAATTTGGAGCTATTGGCTATTGTTTAAATGGAAGGTTTTATTCTGCCATTACAAACATCATAAAACTGGGTACTAGTTAAACCATAGGCTTTGGCTTCTCACACACCTGGGTTAAATGCTGCTTCTTCAACCTACTGGCTTAGTACTTTTGAGAATTATTTGAATTTGATTTTCTTCACTTATAAATGTGTCTATGCCAAACCGGGCGTGGTGTCTCACGCCTGTACTCCCAGCACTCAGGAGGCTGAGGCAGGAGGATCTTTGCAAATTCGAGACCAGCCTGGGCTACAAAGTGAGCTCAAGGCCAGCCTGAACTGCATAGCAAGACCCTGTCTCAAAAAGACAAAAAAAAAAAAGTCTATGCCAAGTACCTACTTCGAGGATTACAGATAAAGCTCTTAACAGAAGTCAGGCAGGATGGCACACATCTATAATTCTAGCACTTAAGAGGCTGAGGCAGGAGGATTGTGGTGAGTTCAAGGCCAGCCTGGGCTATATAACTAGACCCTATCTCAAGAAGTAAATAAATAAATAAATTTTTTGAAAAGCTCTTAGCAGAGTCCTCCAAAATCAATTAGTGCATAATAAATATAAGCCATTGTTACAATAAACAATATATAACCATATTTTAAATTTTTTGAAAAAATTATAAAAGCTTTTCTGATCAATGCATTCTGTGTGTCAGCTAACCTGGTTAGCTTCTGGGGCAGCCATACAGTCTTTGATTCACTCATAAATACTATTAGTTTCTTTTTTAAAAAAATTATTAGAGGGCTGAGGATTTAGCTCAGCAGCATAAGCGCCTGCCTGGCAAGTGCTAGGTTGTGAGTTTGATCCAGGGTTCCAAAAAAAAAAAAAAAAAATCATTAGTTCCTTTCTTTCTTTTGTTTCTTTGTTTTGGACAGGGTCTCCTATATGTCCAGGCTGGCCTTGAACTCTTTATGTAGCTTCGCATGGCCTCAAATTCTCAGTGATTCTCCTAAATCAGCCTATCTAGTGCTGGCATGGCATTAGTGTCTTGAAGCAAAAAACAGTAAGTCCTTTTTTTTATCTTTTTAGAGCTAAGTTTTTTGGAGTTTTTTTGTTTGTGGCTTTTGTGTTTTGCTTTGTTTTTGTTTTTGAGACAGGATCTTGCTTTGTAGAGCAGGCTGGCCTTGAACTCACTATATAGCCCAGGCTGGCTTCAAACCCATGACAATCCTGCCTCAGCCTCATGAGTACCAGCATTACAAGCATGTGCTACCACAGCTGGCCTTAGATGTAACTCTTGATAATGGTTTTTTTTTGCTCATTAGGATTCCATCACATAATATGACTTAGTTGACTTTCCAGTATCAGGTCTCTGACATAATCATTTCACATCACCTGTGCTGTCAAACCTGAAAAGTACTGTCCAAAACACAAAAATCTATAAGTAAGCACCACAAAGTGGTACAACCCCCCTGCCTTGCCTACTCAGCCGCTGTTTACCTGCTTAGTTCTGCCTCAGTTTGCAGGTAGTGAGAGAATTAAAGGCCAGGTTCCCAAAGTATCCAGGAGGAAGAGTTCGAAAGGGTCGCTCTGCCCACCCAGCCGCCACTGCTCTGCCCCCAGCTGCTCAGGCTACCGACTCTGCTTGGTTTCCCATCTCAACATATCCTTTGGCTCCCAAGCCAGAAGATAATTACTCTGAATTCCTTTGTAGGGAACCCAGTTCTCACTTCTGCCTTGGTTCCTTGTTTAAAATCAGCCCTGTAGCCAGGTGCAGTGAGCACACGCTTGTAATTCCAGCACTATGGACTTCCGGGCCAAGGATCGCAGATTTAATTTAAACCCAGCCTGAACAATTTAGTAACACAGCAATACCCTGAAAAATGAAGTAAAATGAAATGAAATTTAAAAAAATAATAGTAAAACAGCTGGAGATATAGTTCAGTGCAAAGACCCTAGGATCAATCCGAGGTACTGGAGATGGAAGTGGGGGCGGGGGTCAGGACGCCTTCATAGGAACTGTTGGAAGGAAGGTTTTCAGTGGGCAGATTTTTAAGACAAGAACAGCAGCAACAGGGCCGGGATTTAGCTCAGCGGCATAAACGCCTGCCTGGCAAGCACAAGGTTGTGAGTTCGATCCCCTGTACAAAAAAAAAAAAAAAATCCCAAACAGCAGCAACTAACCCCTATCCCACCCCGCTCTCGCCCCAGGCCACCCTGGGGGTGGACTGCGGGCTGACCACTGAGATCGCTCGCTTGCCCTTTGCCGGGCCAGGGTACCGGGGAAACCGGAGACAGCGCAGGCGCTATTTACACAGGCCCTTTCTATTGACAAAGCGTCTGGCCGGCTCCGTCTGTCCCCGCTCACCTGCCGCGCTCGCAGCCCTGGGCAGGAGCTGCAGCCGGTTCCGGGCCGGGCGGGCGCCGGGCAAACTGGTCTGACCGCCTGCAGTGGACCGGTTCCCCCGCGATCAGGTCACGCGGAAGGGAGCTACAGAGGGGCCCAGCCCGCCCTTTCCCGAGCCCCTGCTCGCAGGTTAGCACTCGCAGGGCCGCACCTCAGGGACACCCCGGGTCACGCTGACCAGGATGACAGTCAGGCTCCCGGGTGAGTGCGCGGTGCTGAGCGCAAGGGGCCGTGTGTCCATCCACTGAACCGCAGGCGTCCGGCCTCCAGTTCAGCAGAAACCACAGGAAGGCGTGGCACTGAAATAAACTTTGGGCCTTTGGTTTCTTAATGACTTCCTTTCAATAATACGGAAAAGGAGAGTTTCCTTCTATCTGAGACCTTTTTTTTTGTGTGTGTATTGTTTTATTCCTCTGAATCTCATTATTTTCATCTGTAAAACAGGACTGATAAAACCTACCAAAACGGATTGTTCTGAGGGTCAAGATAATGATTACCACTAGACACAGTAATCAGTGTTTTAAAAGGCATTTTAATAATCACAATGAACCAGTAATGCAGCAAAATATTTTTTTAAGAAGCACACAACCCAGCCGCCAGCATGCCGCTCTGGTAAGTGGCTGTGGCCTGGCAAGCCGCGGCCTCCCCAGGGCGAGAACCATATCAGCCTTTCCTGAGACCAGCGACTTGGACCTTGGGGGGCTAGGAAATGGGCAGCCAGTCCACCCCTCTGGTGGGCGGCTGTGAGCTTACCCGGGCCGGCTAAGCGTCAAACATCCATCCATCCATATCCTCCCCCGCCCCAGCAAGTGGGAGCCGGAGGTCTGAGCATGCCTTGCGAGTTTGACTGTAGGCAACATAGCAAATAAGGGGGTTTTTCTTCTGCCATCTCTTTGAGGGCAAATATTTTTATCTCTGTTTTGCTCAATGGTATTGCTCTATTCAGCATTCTGTTTTTATAAGTTCAATATTTCCTTCCATTTGCTCTACCTGATTGAAAGTACAGCTAATGTGAACAGAACAGGATGTCCTATTGTGCCTATTGCTGTTGTCCCGGTGGCCTGCTCTGAGGTTCTGTGCCAATTTCACTGCACTGCCTCAGTTGGTTATGTCCTGTCTTTTTCCACTGTATTTTACTACCTTCAAAACAAAATAAATAAATAAAATAAAAAATAAGAAGAAGAAAAGTTTAAAAAAGTAAGTAACAACAACAAAACAGATCGGTAAGGTACTGAGCAACCTGAAACATGATATAACTAAACAGATAATGGACTTAAAAAGCAAAAGGAGGAAAAGTAAGTGCTCTAAAGGATATAACTGCATGTATATTTAAGTGTGTGGGATTGATAATTATGTTGCTAAGTTTTTGTAAGAACAGAGAACGGAGCTGTTTGCAGCCTCACTGTCTGAATGTCCACTTTGTATGCTTTAATTTTGTAACATGAACAACTACATCCAGGAAGACAATATGTAATGTATCAACTAGTGATTTCTTACAGTCCATTTTTTTTGAAATTCTGTATTGTTTCTACCCTTTTTTTTCTGTTTTGCTTTATTTTCCCCCTCTTTAAAAAAAAAAAAAAAGAATCACACAACCTAGGCTGGATGTTGTGGCACACACTTGTAATCCCAGCATTTGGGAGACTGAGGCAAGAGGATCTCTGCAAGTTTGAGGCCAGCCTGAGTTACCAAGAGAGTTCAAGTCCAGCCTGAACTGCATAGTGAAACCCTGTCTCAAAAAAGGAAAACAAATCATACAAGCTTTTAGCCAGGCATGGCAGCATACACTTGTAATTCAGCACTCTGGGAGGCCGAGGCAGGAGGATCACAAGTTCCAACCCAGCCTAGGCAACTTTCTGATTTAGCCACACACACTCAAAATAAAATATTTAAAGGCCTAAGGCTGTAGCTAAATACAAAAAAAGTCTGACTCTTAGCCAGCGCCCTGGTAAGCTCACAGCGGTGGGGTGGGGGAGATCACACAAACTTTATACCTTTTCCTCAGTTCATGGGAGATTGGTAATACATTCTTCATACTTGGAAAACTATGAACAATTATTATGTTCAAAACCACTTTGGAGGTGGGAGTTACTGAGCATTGGACCTTCACGCTGAGCTATATCCCTTGCCTTTTTAAATTTATCATTACGCAAATCGCTGAATTGCTTAGGTTGGGCTGGGTTTGGGATTGTCCTGCCTCAGTTTCCCAGAGTGCTAGGGTTACAGGTGTGCACCGCCACACCCAACTTCAAGGTCCTTTTAATTGCTCCTTGGCTCTTTATCCTCGTATTACAGGCAGCTGAGCTAGTTAGAAATGGGTAGTCAGACAGGGCTCGGTGCTTGAAGAAGCCGGCACAGAGGACCAGACCTTGGAGGAGACACACACCTCTTACTGTGGGCCAGATCCAGGACAGAAGACAAACAAATGCAACCATACTTGTAAGTATGATCCTTAGGGATTAAATCTGAATCACCTTGAGAAGCCAGGAGTCACCATCCGAAGCCCCTATGGGAAGAGTCACTGATCTGTAAAGAATGCTGGTTTGCTACATGACTCCCTTCCCCATTTGTCCCTGATTTGGTCAATTTTAGCTGAACAATAAACTTACTGGTTCACCATAGCTCTGTCCCACCTCATTCCCATTGCCTGGCGAGTTTCCAGTTTTCCCCAACTGTAGACCCACCTTACCTCATGATTTTATTCTATAAAAATCCCTACAAAAGACAGAGTCTCTGGCAACTCAGTCGGGACCCCTTCTGTTTCTCTGTCAGACAGAAGCTTTTCTTCTCTCAATAAATATATTCTGCTCTTAACCTCCATTGTTCCTAAAATTCATTCTTTGATTTTAGAGAACACAGACTCATTCAGGACATATACGAGGCCGGGAGTTTTGTACCCCTGTATCACTTAGGTCCACAGAATGTTCAAGCTCGTTTGGGTTACTTTAGTTTTTCAGTCCTAGGCATACAACCCAGGAGTGCTGTACCACTGAACTACATCTGCAACCTTCACTGATTTGTATTTGGAGACAGAGTCTTGCTAACCTGCCGAGGCTGGCCTGCCACCTGCATTCCTACCTCAGCTTCCTGATAAACTGGGCTGACTGATGTGCACTACCCTACCTGGCATGTTTTAGCTTCTTATCAGCCCTCTGACCTTCTTCTGAACATATGACATTCCAGGAGTTCCAGATGTGAATCTGAAAGAGCCTGTTTTTTGCATTTATAAAAAATTTCATTGGTACCCTAGAGATATACAAAATGATAACACTCATCCTGGGGACTTTCTGCCTGTGCGTGATGTATTTTGCCCCTCCTTTCCTTTGCACTCCCCTCCCCCGCCTTCGTCTACTCTGCTCCTTATTTACAAAAGCTTTGTTTTCATTTTTTCCTTCTATTCTTGTTTTTTCTTCCTCTTCCTCCTCCGTGTGTGTGTGTGTGTGTGTGTGTGTGTGTGTGTGTGTGTGTCTGTGTGTCTTTTGGGGACAGGATCTCACTATGAAGTTCTGGCTGGCCTTTAGCTCACTTTGTAGCCCTGGCTGGTCTCAAACTCGCAATGATCCTCCTGCCTCAGTCTCCCAAGTGCTGGGATTACAGGTATGTGCCACCACATCCAGCCTCCTCCCTCTCTTGTTCCCCTTCTCATTTGAATTTTTTCTTCCCATTTCCCAATATCTATTACATATTTTGGGTTGTTTTATTTTGTTTGAAACAAGGTCTCACTATGCAGTCAATGCTGGCCTTGAACTATGTATCCAGCGCTGGTCTCCAACTCACAGGAATTGTCCTGCCTCATCCTCTAAAGTTCTGGAATTACAGATGTGTGCCACCACACACCACACACATACCACACCTGGCATGTGTAGTGTGTATAAGGACCAACATTTTGATCCTTATTTACACTTTCAGTTTCTCACACCAGAGAAACAATGTAGCATTTAAACATGTGTGTCTGAGTTATTTCACTTAAGAGTACATCCAGTTAGTTAAAAATGTCTCGAGTTTATTCTTCTGTGGGTCATAGTACTACTCCATTGTATAAAATAACCACATCTTCCTTATCCTTTCATCACATGATGTACATTCAGGATGTTTCTAAGATTCAACTATTACAGACTGTGCTGCTATTAAGACCAGGTGTGGTGGTACACACCAGTAAACCCAACCCTTGGGAGGCTGAGGCAAGAGGACTGCTTTGAGTTCAAGGCCAGCATGGGCTACAAAGTGAGTTCAAGGCCAGCCTGAACTACATAGCAAGACTTTATCTCAATAAAAAACAAAATAAAAGAACCCCCTGCATTTTCTCAAGTTCAAACACCAAGCAGGGACTGTTCAGGTGCTGTGAAGACCCTAGAGACAAAATGGTGCACACAGTGCTTCTGAACATTATAATAATTGCATGTTTAATTGTCTGTCTCCCCAGTGTGATGGAACTCACTGAGCCCAGGACCCAAAGACATTGTCAGATTTCTGCAAGAGGTGGTAACTAAGGACTTCACCCAGCAGAAAGGGATAGAGTTTAAATTGAGGAGCCCAGTCAGAAAAAAGTAGTAAGTAGGACAGCAAATGAACACTGGTTTTTAAAAAAGTTCTGTGTAGCTGAAAAGCAGAACAAAAATAAGAGCAGAGAGAGCTGTCCTGGAGGGATTTGTAAATCACAAAAATGATTTTAGATTTAATCCTAAAGGCAGGAGAACCGAGTGAGGGTGTTCAAGGAGAGAATGGTTTGATCTGATTGGTGCATTCCCATCTAGATCCTGGATGAGAGACGGGATCTGATTGGAGGCAAGGAGCCCAGTTTGGTTGCTACAGTTGACAGCCAGGACTTCTTAACCTGGGTTTTATGTTATGTGGAAGCAGGAAAAAAATAATATACGTGTTTATTTCTCCCTAATCTTTAACTGAAATTTAGGATTTCTTGCAATTATAAATAATAAACACCAGTATTAACAATGTCTGAACTGGGGGGTAGCCCGGGGGTAAAGTACCTGCCTAGAATGCCTGAGCAGTGGGTTTGATCCCTGGAACTACAACAAGGACAGAAAGAACCCCAGAACTTCAAAAATAAACAAATAAAAGAAAATTGAAAATATGTTTTGGTAACCAATGGAAATCAAATATTGTCACAGGGCATTCCAGTTATCGCAGCTAGCTTAGAACAGTATTCTCATTGCTCTTGTCAGGCAGGTAGCCATCAGCAGGCCTGAGGGCCAGCGGAGGAATCCGAAATAGCAGGCCATGCCAGTTGGAGTTAAGAAACAAAGACCTCAACATATACTCTATTTAGAGTCATTTGTTACATCTTGAACCCAAAAACAGGGTCTCAATTTCTAGAACAAGACACACAGCATTCATGTTTGTCCTGTGAAATCAGGAAAGGAAATATTCTTTAAAGATCCTTCTATCTTGGGCTGGGACCTGATTTAGTTTAAGAGTTTATCTTTTCTTGGCTGGGAACAAGTGGCACACGCCTGTAATCACAGCACTTGCAGTAGGGAGACTGAGGCAAGCTGATAGTCCAATGCCAGCCTGGATGATACAGGGAGAGCCAGTCTCAAAAATTTTCCTAAATTTTGTCATTGTTTTGTTTTTCAGACAAGGTCTTTCTGTGTAGTCCAGGATGGTCCTCCCACTAAATTTCATTTGTAAGTTTCTCACAGGATTAAGGTCCCTGAAGTGACACTGACCAGGAAAAGGCCAGGAAGGAGTTCTGCAGTCCCACGGCAACCTCTAGGAATACTGGTCCCTGAGCACCATAATCTCCAGGTCCCCGAAGCCAGGGAGTGGCTCCCGTGAGCATAAGAAGTTAGCCACATTCGATAGGGACTGATGCCAGTCTGAGGCCATGCCCCTTCTCCTGTGAGGGTGTGACTCTCCCTCTGTCTGATTTATGGAAAACTCTACTCATACTTCTTTCTCTCTTTTTTCTTGTTGAGACAGGGTCTGACTATGGAGGCCAGGCTGGCCTCACACTCCTGGCAATCTGCTTGCTTCAGCTTCTTGGGATTCTAAGTATGTCTACTATCCTTCTCTATACTTCTGCATGGTCACTTACATGTCACAAGTGAATTTTTTCATGAAGGCCCATAGAGCAAAGGACAATTCCTGGAGGCATCAGGACCCACTTCCTGGTAACACTGCTGTGAATTTGTGGTAGTCACTATGCTCACTGCTAGACCTTAAAATTAATGGGCTGAAAAATACATGCAAAAGTGCACTGCATTTTAAATATCCTGGGGCATGCACAGCAATGTGTGACTTTCCTACTTTATACATTTGAAAGGATTCAGCTTCAACAGGTGCACAGAAGAGGCAGAGCCACACTGCATCCCTCCTCAGGCTGCAGTTCCACTCAGGAGCCTGTGGTGCCTCTATAGTGAAAGAGTTTTGCCCTAAAATAAATTCCTGTATAGTTATGGCAGTGGTCTAACGTGGCCGAAGGCCAAAATGGGAACGCTTACCATTTCCTGCTTCTTCCTCAGCTTTAAATGCAACTCCCCTTCCTGTTTGCACCAGAAGAAAATTCCAATCGGCTCCTAGAGGGTCATCAATGCCCGCCCTAAGCTCCACCTCCACTCAAAGGTTACATATGTCCCATACCCCTTGTCCCAGTCGCAGGAGACAGCCCAGCTGCCCTGGGTTGTGTGCTCCTTCCCACGTCCTCACCTCAATAAACCTGATTGTTTTGTACTTTTACTTTTCTATTGTGCCAGAAAACTCTTTCATATAGCACACTTCTCCCCTTCCTAACACAGTCTGGGTTTAAAATTGCTATCCTCCTGCTTCAGCCTCCCCCAGAGACCTGGGATTCCAGACAGTGCCCCAAGTCCAGATTGTTTTTTTCTGTTTGCAGCGCCACTGAGGAGTGCTCCACCACTGCACCACACCACGGCCTGATGGCCTTTGTGTGCACTGTGATGACAACCTGCTTTTACCCCAAACGCAGTTCTCAGCATGTGGATCTCACAACTGACAATTTTACACTGGAAGTTTTAAATATCACAAGTAGCCCAGGAAGCCCAGGACATGTAGTAATTTGTCAGTCCACTGAAGCATGAAATAGGATCGTTGCTTCCAAGAGTGAGCTGCAGAGCCAGGCAGCAGCCTGAGCACCCAGTGTCCAACCGCCCCAGGACTCACTCTCCACAGAGCTGTGAGCTCCCAGATTACACTCCCTTCCCAGATTACAGATGATGACTTTGATGATATCACAGATGAGGGTGGCACTGGAGGACCTGGAGGTTGCTTTAAGGTCTTGATTGTGACTCTTTAGATGACTGTATGGTTCTGACCCAACCATTATGAAGTGAGCACTTTAAGGCAGGGACTAACTTTAATCCTCCCCACCCCAGGCTCATACTGGGTCTGGCAATTACTAGCTACTCAGTAAATTGTTTCCTGGCTCATGAAAGGAGGACTCTTAAAATTGTGCCTTCTTTTTCTGAAAGGAAATTTCCTGGAGGTCATAACCTTCATCTGGATCACACCAAAATCCCAGCTCCTGGCACAGTGCCTGGCTCATAAAAAGTAAAAGTATTCATTCAGTGATGGTCCAATGGGACATCAGTTTGCTTTCACTTCACACCTGACACACATTTTCTTTTACTGAGGGCTTTCCATGAAGAGCTTCAAACAGCACACTAATGCATAAAAGTATAAATAAGGAAAATTTACAGGTAATTAACAATTCTTTTCAGCTTTCCACTTTCAAAATTTTTTAAAATAACTTGAACATCCGGCTCCATAATTATCACAGGAAGCTTTTACTTGTAAATTATGAGATGGGAAATCTGTTTTCCTTCACCACTGAGCATCACTAAATAAATACATCATCAGCACACACAGGGAAACGTATTTCTGTATAATGCATTCTCCTGTAAGTTCAGATAAAGAAAAATAACTTCTTAGTTTTCAAGGTGAACAGTTTACCTCACAGAATACTAATAAAAAAAAACTGACACAAACTTAAATACAACTGGGAAATAGTGAAAGATTTTACCATATTAAGTGATAGACTTCCCTTATGTTTAAGATTCGGTTTTGAAGGGGGTCAGCTTTCACGGCAGTACGTTTTCCAAAGTCTAGGATGTGTCAAGTATAAAAAATACCTGTCTCAAAATGCATCCTTTCCTGAGGAAGCCAGAAATAGAGCCAAGAAACCCAGAAGTGAGATCGAATCCCTGCTCCAGCCCCTGCCCTTTTCCTGCGTCAATTCCCTGAGTCACTAATAAATGTGTGTCATGCGTATGTTTAGAAGCTGCCTTCCAGAGGCACTGCCTTTGCCTCTCAGCCAGGTTCCAGGAAGCCTTGCTGTTAGTTTCCCACAAAGCACAAAAGCCCAGTGTTGTGAAATTAACCATTCTCACTTTTTAAGAAATAATGAGTTTTCAGATGGTCAGGGGTAACAAAAGCACTTCATATTACATCTTCATACATCATACAATAAAAGTTTAAAAAACATTTTAGTGGTACTGGAGATGGAACCCAGGGCTTCCTGCATATTAGGCCAGTGCTCTTCAAGCACATCCTCCTCCCTTTTTACTTTTTTGAGACAGGGTCTCGCTAAATTGTCCGGGTTGGCTTTGAATTTGCCATCCTCCTGCCTCAGCCTCCTGTATAGATGATGTTACAGACATGTACCGCCCCACCTGGCCAGTTAAAATAAATTTGTTAATTATTTTTAATTGATTTATATAAATACATGACTAAAATCTAACAAGGTTTCAGTTCTTCTTGTGAAATTTGGGGATGCTCTTAGCAATTAAACTGGAATCTTTTATTGAATTTTACTACATCTTGAACCAACATGGAAGAGGTATTATGATAGGCTGAGATCAAAATCGTTTCCCCATCTGAGTTCTACCATACCTTAAAAACCAACAATAGAATTAGTCACTAAAGGTTTTCTAAGTGTGCAAACATTTTCACTGTTAAGTCACTTTGATTTTCTATGAATTCATTACTACTTTCTTCACCTGGAGCATATGCACAAGTAACAGGGAAGTCTGCATGGAGAAAAAGTTGTGCCCAAGGAAAAGCTCTCCCTCTAAGTGGCCCATAAACCAACACGGTTACATGGGGGCGGGGTGTAGCACCCTAGTGGAGTGAGAGCCCTGTTTCCACCCCCAGTGCTGAGGAAAAGGAAAAAGCAGGGACTCGGTGTTGGTGTCGCTGGGAATGAGTTTACTCTTCCCCATGCCAGGCCTCACCTAATCTCAGAAATGAGGGACTCTGAGTTGGAAAAAGAGGTAAAGAGATATAGCAAGCAGACCAGTCATGGTAGTGCACACCTGTAATCTCCACACACCAAAGGCAGAGGCAGGAGTCTCACCTCAAATTCAGAGCCAGCCTGGATCACCTAGGGAGTTCAAGACCAGCCTGAACCACACAGTGAGACCCTGACTCAAAAAACAAACAAAAAAGAAATAGGGCAGTATCAGATCTTGCACATGTGTCCTGCTAATTGACAACGGACCAAACATTTCTTTTTTGCACTACTAGGGATTGAACCCAGAGCCTTTGTGTTGAGGCAGAGTTTTGCTAAGTCACTAAGGTGCCCAGGCTAGGCTTGAATTTGCAATTTTCCTGCCTCAGCCTCCCAGGGTGCTGGGATAACAGGGGCATGTGCTGATATTTGGTTTTATTTTCTCAAGGAAGAAAAACTTAAGATCTCTAGACTGTGAATGTGCCTGGCACAGTAGAGACAGGTCTTGTACCCCAACCAGGGACTTACCAAACCTATGGATCATTGCTTATTGCAGGACACCCCCACCCTGTCTCTCTTCCCTTTCTCACTGCCTGGAATGCTGGCCTCTTGACATGTAGGCATCTAGCAAGGGACTCTTTTCCAGTGACTCTAACTCAAAAGTTCGACCCGCTCATCCAAATCAACCTATGGTGAATTTTAAAATCAGTATTCTCTATATCCATTGAGATTTTAGCCCCCTACTTAATCATGGGGTTATAAATCAGGAACTACCTGTCATTAGGAGAAACTTCTAATGGGAAAGATACAATCAGATGTGTGAGTGTGTGTATAAGCCAATCTGAAAGAATTAAAGACATAAAATAAAACATTAAAAAGAAATTAAAATGTCATTGCTATGGTTTGGATCTTAACTATCTCCCAAGGACTGAGGATGTAGCTCAGTGGGACAGCACTTAACGAGCATGCATTCAAGCCATGGGTTTCATCTCCAGCATCACACACACACACACACACACACACACACACACACACACACATGAAAGCAAGCAAGCAAGCAAGCAAAAGAAAAGTCTCCTAAATGCCCATTTGCTACTGGCTTGTTAGGGAGGTGGTGGAACTGTAAGAGGCAGGCTCTAGCAAAAGGAAATGAGGTCTCTAGGGTTGCACCCTCTGAGGAGACATGGGACCCCAAGCTCTCATTCTCACTCTTTGCTTCCCAGCCAGGAGGTAAACAAACTTCCTACACCATGAACACCCACAGTTAGGTACTGCAGCCACTAGGCCCAGGGCAATGGGCTAAAACAACCATGATCTGAAACCTTGAAAACCATGAGCCCAAAATACCCTTTCCTCCTTTAAACTGTTTACCTTAGGTGTTTTGTCACAATGAAGGAAATCTAACACAGCCATTAATATCTTTAGACTAAAAATTTTAAAATATATTTACATATATATATAAAACATCAACAGTATGCTAAAGAACAGGATTTCTCAGAGAACAAGTGTCATCAAGAATTAAAAGCATGATAGAAACAACAAACAGATTTTAATAGAGGAAAATATAAACTTGAAGTACCCCTAGATAGGAACAGAAGAAAACAAAACAAAAATGCAACAGAGATGAGAAATAAGAGAAAAAAGTAAGTAAATGAAAGGAATAGAAAACATAAAACAAAAGATATTATCAAAATTATTCAAGAAAAAAAATCACCACTGTTTAAAGCCTGAAATTCTCAGATTAAAAGCTCAGCAGAGGAGCTGCTTGCCTAGCACAAGGCCTCGGGTATTTTCCCAGTACTGCAACAGCAGAAAGGACTCACCGAATGCTGAGGAAAACAGACGCAGACTCATAACAAGACACCCGTGTAAACTTCAGCACCTAGACAAAGCCCTGACGCTAACCCCCATTCAGGAGGAAAAAGTTTGCAGGGTGGTTACACACAAAGAACAGAGAACAAAGAAGCACAGCTGCTTTGGATGTCTGGACAGCTGCAGTGGATATAAGATAGGCTGTTGCCAAGAGCCAGGTCTTCAAATTTGAACAGAGTGACTTACAGTTTAGAACTCTAGCTTAGAAAACAGCAATCAAGAATGAGGACTAGAACCAGGTGAGTAGAACACACTGTATTCCAACTACCTGAGAGGCCGAGGCAGGAGAATTGCTTGACCTTAGAAGTTCAAGGTCAGTCTGGGCAATATACTGAAACTTTGCTTCAATAAAGAAAGAAAAAGGGTTGGGGATTTAGCTCAGCGGCATAAGCGTCTGCCTTGCAAGCACACAGTGAGTTTGATCCCTGGTACCAAAAAAAAATAAAGGGATGGGAGTGGGGGATCAAACAAAGATATTTTTAGATATTCAAATCTTAAACACTGGGGTGATTGGGCATGGTGGTATGTGCCTGTAATCCCAGCACTCAACAGACTGAGGCAAGATTGCTATGAATTCAAGCCCAGCCTGGGCTACATAAATGGGTTCAAGGCCAGCCTCAATTACACAGCAAGACCTCATCTCAAAAAAAATTAGGGGACTAGGGATACAGCTCAGTGGCACAAACACCCCCTCCGGCAAGCAGGTGATGAGTTTGATCCTCAGTACCGAAAAAAAGGATATAGATATAGATCTTATTTCCCATGTATCTGTGCTTAAAAGCAACTGAAGGACATGCTTCACCAATGCAGGTGAATGAAGGGCAGACGTGTACTACAGGGAACGAGGGCCCCAACCAGCAGGTAGAAACCCTGATGATAGCTTTGCCCCTCACAGGAGGTGCCCCGTGTGTAGTGGGGGGGACACCTGGTCGCCTCCAGCATCCCTGGCCTGTATCAGCCCAATCCGGCTCTCCTGTGCCCCTCCCCTGGTCTCTCGGCCGGCGGTCACTGACGGCCAGCCCTGTCCTCCATCTGGCCGGCTCCAGCTGCTCCCTGCTCCCTGCCTGTCAGCGACGGGTGGATGCTAAGGAGCGACTCCCAGGAGGGGCTGCAGACGCAGCTAATTTCTCCTCAGCTCCCAGCAGAGCTACAGCCAGATCATGACTCAGAGATTCTGTTGGCGGATTTTCTCCTGATTCCCTTTAGCCAGTGACGCTGACACTGCTCTCTCCTTACACATCCAGGCTTGCGACTGCCTGCTCCAGTTTTCAGAATAAAAGCGTGTACCTTTGAGGGACCTAGTCACAGATGGCAGGGTTCTGGGGAGAAGCAAGTGAATGCTGGGCACCACACAGAGATAGCAGAGGCCTCAGTGGGGCCAAGAGAGCCCCTGCTCGGAGCTGAGTATTCAAGCCACGCACACTGCACAGCGCGTCAATGTGCGTCTGGCACTAAAGCGTTTCTTAGAAAAAATTAAATAGGTATTTTATTAAAAATTATTAGGGCTGGCCGGGGGTTTTAGTTCAGTGGTGTAAATGCCTGCTTGGCAAACGTGAGATCGTGAGTTCGATCCCTGGCACACTCACACACACACACACACACACACACACACACACACACACCAAAAAAAAAAAAAAATATATATATATATATATATATAGGGCTAAGGATTTAGCTCTGCGGCATAAGTGTCTGCCTGGCAAGCATGAGGTCACAAGCTCGATCCCCGGTACTAAAAATTAAAAAATTAAAGACTTTTAGGGCCAGGGATTTAGCTCAGTGGCATAAGTGCCTGCCTGGTAAGCATGATGTTGTGAGTTCAATCCCAGGTACCAAAATAAATAAATTAAATTAAATTATTTACCTGTATTTTATTTAAAGACTCTTCTATTTTATCACCAGCTCTGATTTCAGATCTTAAAGAAATCTGAGGTGTACATAAAACCCCATCTGTCCTATATTCATAAAGTTCTCTGCTCTAAAGGGAATTAAATGATACAATGTTGCTGTTAGGTAGAAAATTGAAAAATTTCCCCCAAATAAGCACACCAAAACAAACTTTTGGACAGTTTTCATTTTCCTTGAAAGGTGACAGCCATATTTTTCCTTCAATAGTTCATTCAGTAAACTCTTTAAATCAATACCAAGCATATGATTAGTAATGTTATTTAATTAGGTTATTTAAAATATATTTAAAAACTAATGCTACTAATCCACCAGTCTCAAGGATTGTCTACCCTTCCTAAAACACAAAAAAATAGCCAGGTGTGGTAATAGCCACACACCTGTAATCCCAGCACTTGGTAGGCTGAGGCAGGAGGATGGCCTGAAGTTCAAGGCCAGCCTAGGCTACACAGTGAGTTCGAGGCCAGCCTGAACTACAGAGCAAGATACTGTCTCAAAAAAACAAAACAAACAAACAAACAAAAACTCCCACAAAAGATAGCACTATGGGTGGATTATATACTTAGCAAACAGGAGGCCCTGGATTAAATACAAGAAAAAAAGAGGGAAGGAGATATATAGTATAAATGTATACATTACATATAATATTTATATTCAATTGAGTGTCCAATTTTTTTTTTTGTTACTGAAGATTAAACCCAGGGCCTTAACACTGAGCTCCATCCTCACCCCTTTCCTTACAGAGTCTCACTAAATTACCCAGATTGGGCTCAAATTTTCAAGCATCTTGCCTCAGCCCCACAAGGTGCTGGGATTACAGCTGTGTGACATTATATCCAGCCAACTGTGACAGTTTTCAGTCAACATGCTAATCTTTGATTTTAAACTAGTTGATAAAATAGCGATCTTTCAATGCCCCAGATTTGGATTTTAGATCATTTAGATTTTTTTTTTTTTAAGTCCTGAGTCATTGCTGAGGATGATAAAGGAATTTTACAAAGGTTCATGAAACACAAATATTTTTCAAGCTTGATTAAATATAAAGAATTTTTAAATTTTCCTCTGGACACGTTGCCTCAGGCAAATATCTACTTTTACCTATATCCAGGGGTTGTCTAATTGATCACTATTCAACTGCAGTGTACCCTATACCTGAAAAATGTTGGGGCCGAGGATATAGCTCAGTGGCACAATGCCTGCCTGGCAAGCACAAGGTCCTTGTGCTTGATTCTTAGTACCAAAAAAAACAATGTTGATTATGTCTATTTTTCTAATGTGCACTACAAATGTAAAGCCAAATGTCAATCTAAACTTAAATCATTTGTTTTAGTTATCAATAGCCTAAGTGTTTCTATGTAAAATGCCTTACTACAACTGAGCTGTGATGGTGTATGTCTGTAATCTCAGCACTGTGGGAGGCTGAGACAGGAGGAGCACAGATTCAAGCCCAGCCTGGGCAATTTAGAAATTAAGAAATCCTTTTCTCAAAATCTTAAAAATTTTGGGCTGGGGATTTAGCTCAGCAGCATAAGCGCCTGCCTGGCTAGCATGAGGTTGTGAGTTCAATCCCCAGTATCGGAAAAAAAAAAAAAAAAACTTAAAAATTTCAAAAAGTCCTGGGGATATAGCTCAGTTGAAAGCCCTGAGTTCAATTCCCAGTACTGCCACCACCAAAAAAATAAAAGTACAGTTTTGTTATTCTTGAGGAGCTAAGAGAAAACATTCATAACTCACCACTGTTCTTGTAAAACTGTTGAGTGTAACCTGCCCTCTTTGCTGTGCCTGCCACATGGTGGGTGTTAAAGGACCCCACACTTGTGCTATTTCTACCGAATTGTAATTGTCAGGATTCTCTCGAGACCTATCCAGCTTCTGAGTTTTAATTACCTTTAGAGAGAATTATACATAGAATTTCCAGTGATAACACAGGATCAGAAGTTCATTCACTAGGATATAAATGGGATAAGAATATGTTCTGCATGCTGCTTCATGGGGCAGGTACTTTACTCTGGCTCCTTACTTTTATAAAGAATCTAAATTTCAGTAAATAGATTTTTCTCATCCCTTTTCTTGAAAACTCTGTTTTCAAAGTTTTATTCTTTTTTTGGCAATGGTTATTGGGTTTGTATTCTACTCTAGCATTCTTTAAGAGAAATGCATTGTTTATAAAGTGAGTTCTGTTTTGTTTTTAAGATTATAGAGTTCTATTTTTACTGCCATGGAAAATACTGGTCTGCTTTACATTCTTTTACATGTTTTTTGTTCTGTGTTTTGAGGAAAGGCCTCATTATGTAGTTCAGGCTGGCTTGAGTTCCCTATGTAGCCCAGGCTCCTAGGCACGCCTGTAATTCCAGCACTCAGGAGGATGAGTTGGAAAAATCACCAAAATTTTGAGGCCAGCCTGAAATATGTAGCGAGACCTCGTCTCAAAAAAAATTTTTTTTAATATTAAAGTTGATGGGAAGTTTACAAGTAATTTGATTTAATTAATGTACTGTCAAATTAAGCAATTTTCCCAGCTAGTTTTAAACCACTTCTAGTGCCCCAGAGCCCAAGGCAGTAGATAGCAGTCCAGTTCATTTTTTTCCCCTTAAAATATAAGTATCTGCTGAAAAAGAAAAAGGAAAGTTAGATGGGGTATTTTTTGACATTTGACATTTTGTTTGACTTTAAGTCATCAGACTGGTGTTTTTGATCAAGCCATTTGGACTCTTGGGGTCAAAATATGCATCTGCCACCTGCATGACTTCCTCCCCACCCCCTCCACCAGTTGGCCCATAGCTTCCTGATGGGTCATTGTCACTAAATCCCTGGGCTGAATCACTTCATGTTTGAAAATCTCTAATTGCCATAAAGCTTTCTCACAACTAATGACAACTGGTCTTGCACAGCTCCTTTCTGGTACCCTGGACCTGCAGAGAGCAAAGTGTCCTGGACCTGGGCTGGCTTCCAGGTCAGCCAGAGCCCGTGTGAGCTGAGGTTAGTGTCACCCTACTCTGAGCCTTGCTTTTCTGATTTGCAAAATGGAGGGGCTGTACCAATGAATTCCACCCTAGCTCTTAAATTCTTGGTTTCTAAAAGCCCTTCTATAAAATCAGGTGACAGCTGGAAATGGTTAGTAAGGCTCTCCCCCCACCCCCCACCGCATACTTACCTTTTCCTACATTAATGTCAGAGATTCTTTTTATGACTAGGTCCC
Source organism: Hydrochoerus hydrochaeris (assembly GCA_004027455.1). NCBI lineage: Eukaryota > Metazoa > Chordata > Mammalia > Rodentia > Hydrochaeridae > Hydrochoerus > Hydrochoerus hydrochaeris. The sequence continues at coordinate 36,088 of PVLA01012036.1, forward strand.
TTCAAGTCTTCCCGGCCTGGCCGGCCTGGGTGGTGGCGTCCAGATTCTCAGCTTGCTCAAAGGCAGCAGCCAGCACCCGAGACAGAAATGCTCTGAGGTCATCCACCACTGAGTGACAAGTCACCTCCCAATACACCAGTTTAAATGGAACCCCTCATAAACCCATGGATCACAAATTCAGACGTTTAACTGAGTGACCCTGACAGGCCCTTATTTTATTTTCTTACTCAGATAGTCTCGCAAAATTGTTACACTGGCCGACTGCACCCGGCAGGGCTCCAACTCAGTCCTCTTGGCTCAGCTTTGCAGAGTGCTAAGATTTCAGGTGTGTGTGGCTGCGCCCAGCTCAAAGTCCTTTTTAGGGGAATATCCTGATGGGCTTGCTTCTTCTATTTAGAAGAATCACTAGATCCAGCCCACAGGTTTACATGTGGGCACTAAATCACTTTAGAGGCTGCCTGCTTCAGTCTTGGACACCTTTTTCTACAAATATAGCCTAGATTTCAGGATGGTTTCATGATGGTTTCAGGATGGTTCAGCTTGAGCTTCTAGTTAATTGAAACTCAAAATAGTTCTATTGCTTTTTTTAAATCATTGATTTGGCAGTTAATCCTTTGAATGCAAGGGCAAAACACTATCTCTTCTATGTTTTATTTGATTTGTCTCCAATATATTTTTTAAAAATTGTTTTGGCCAGGGATTTAGCTCAGCAGCACAAGCACCTGCCTGGTAAGCATGAGGTTGTGAGTTCAATCCCTGGTACCAAAACAAACAAAAAAACCCAAAAAACAAAAACAAAAACAAACGAACAAACAAACAAAAAAAAACGTTAAAATGCCCCCCTGGGCTGGAGACTTGACTCAGTAGTTTAAGTGCTTACCTGGTAATGATTGAGTGATTTGTACTCAATCTAGAGCATCGCAGAATATTAAAGAGAGGAGGCAAGTAGATAAGAAAAGAGTAATAATCAGGGAGGGCACAGAGGGAGTCACCACAGAGAAGGCTGTGGCAGCTCTCCCTGCAGACAAAGGGCAGGTTCTGCCTGATGTAGCCTCTGATGGGGGTAGGGCTCTGGGGACTGATGTGAGCTGCTTTATTCTCTGAGAGTACAGGGGATTGGGTAAACCTTTACATTCCTGAGCTTTGGCAGACTTTTGGGAGAGAAAAGCCATAGGTGCTTCTGGGAAGAAAGAGGTTTGCATTACCATGGCACAGCTTTGAACCACTGCCATGATGATTGTGCTGTCTCTCAGACGGGCAGGCCTAACAGTAAGTGCAAGGTTATGATTTCAATCCCAGGTACTCCCCCTCAAATGTTTCATATATCTTTTTTTTTTTTAAATCGGTACCAGGGATCGAACTCACGACCACCTGCTTGCAAGGCAGGCACTTATGCCGCTGAGCTAAATCCCCAGCCCCATATCTTTTAAATCCCTAGTGAAAAATAAGAAGTCTGCTAAAACATTATTTCAGATATTACAGTCTTGGTTTCAGTAACAGCTGTGACATTTCCTGATGGTTTAGAGGTTTAAATTGGAATCATGAAGCTTGGTATGGTGGCATATGCCTATAATCCCAGCAATCTGGGAGGCTAAGGCAAGAAGATCACAAATTTGAGCCCAGCTTGAGCAATTTAGCAACAATATCCAGCACAGAAAAAGATATTTGCTTATAAATACTCACTTCTGGTCTATTAATGTTCTCTTCCTCAGTCTTCAGTGAGGCTTAGTATCTTTTCAAAGATTCATTTATATTTCTGTTATTTGATCTCTATGAGATTCTCATCTACACTTATGAAGAAATGGTGACAAATTTAAATAAATGGCAAATTTTAATTGTAATCTAAAGCTCTTGAATATCTCCCTTTTTAAAAGTCCCACTTTATAAATAGAGGTTTCATTCCCTGTGATAATTTATACCTAGTCCCTTCTATAACCTGATGTTTTGGAATAAACTGAATGGAGCAGATAAAGACCCGTGGTGATTTTGTCTCCACCCATGGCCTGCAGCAATAGATAGGTTATTACTTTAATTGCACCCTTTACTTTCTCAAGGTTATTTACAGAGCTCTCCAGAGGTAGTTATTATTTCAATGCAGAGAAGAGTGAGTACTTTAGAGAAGCATATATACACATAAACTATGGGGAAATATTTGAGAAACTAAAATACGAATTTGCATGTGATTCAGCATTGTTAATATTTTTCCATATATTTCTCATCTTGATTTTCAAGAGAGTTCTAGGGTTAGTTTTATCACATAGTAGATGCTTAGTAGATATATAATAAACTTGTCTTCTTAATTGAGGTACAACTCATATGATACACTGAGCTAAATCCCTAACCCTCATATTATATAATTCATTCTTATAAAGTATATACTTCAATGTTTAAAAAGAATTTTTTTATTTTATTAGTTCATTAGCAGTACATGGTATTGCATTCATTATAGGGAGTTGCTCCATGTGTATACTACGTCTTATTTTTCATTCAGAATTAATCATTTAGTTATTCAGCTGTCACCATGATCTAATTTTAAAACATTTTTATCACCAGTAGAGGAAATCCCATAACCATTAGACCATTTCTCATTCTTCCCTCTCTCCTCAACTTCTGGCAACCACTATTATCAAACTCTTCTGATTTTTCCATTTTATGCCTGGCTTTCTTTGTTCAGCACCAACTTTTTTTTTTTTTTTTTTTTTTTGGTACTGGGATCGAACTCATGACATGACTGCATGCTTGCCAGGCAGGCGCTTATGCCGCTGAGCTAAATCGCTGGCCCTCTGAACCAACTTTTCAAGATTCATCTGTGTGTTACATATACTGATACTGCTTCCCTTTTTTGTGATAATAAAGTTCCATGGTTTGTATGTACCTATTTTAGTTACTTTCTCATCATTAAGACAAAACGCATGACACCCACAATTTAAGGAGGAAAGGTTTATTTTAGTTCGCAGTTTTTAGAGGTTTCAGTCACTAGTCAACTGGACCCAAGGCAGGATGGCACAGCAGATGAGAAACAGTCCGTAGCATGGCAGGCAGGAGGGAAATGTATATGTATATAGTGCTGTCAAACTACATCCACAGTGCCCCACTTCCACACACTAGACTTCATCTTCAACCTATCATACCCAGTTATATATCCATCAGTGGACAAATCCAGTATCACAAACCCATGATCCAATTTTACACACCCATGATCTAGAAACCCTACAAAAACTTCACTTATGAGAGCATGAGGCTTTGGACAGACATACAGATATAAACCATAACATTTGGTCCCTGGCCCCCAGGAGACTTGTGCATATCCCTTTGTGCAAAAGGCATTTAGTCCATCTCTAAGAGTTGCCAAAGTCCCAATGCTTTCGACATTGCTAGAAAGTCCAACTCCAAATTCTTCTCTGAGACTTAAGGCAAATTTTTAGCTGTAAGCCCCTGTAAAAATGAAAGTTAGATACTTCCAACACACAATGGTGCAAGATAAACATTCTCATTCCAAAAAGTACAAAAAGGGAGATAGAAAGGAATGACACCAAGGAAAGACCAAAACCAGCAAGACAAACATTAAATCCTGTAGTTCCATGTCCAGCATCTAGGGAAATCTGTAGCAAGATATGAACTCCAAAGGATTGGGTGACCCTGTTCATATGGTCAGTGGTTGCAGCCCTCATGGTTTTTCTCTTGAGCTCATTTCTGGCAACTTTCCTCAAATAATATACATACCTGGCTTCTCTAACTTTCTTGGATCTTCACTGCACCTTCAGCTTCACACTTACAGCTTCACACACTGCTTCCTCAGGAGCATAGTGCCTGGCCCCCCAGGCCTTCTTCTGAAATCTGGGTGAAAGCCTTCCTGACCCCACAATTTTTGCATGTGGCTAAAACCAGCACCATGTGGGTGATACCAAGGTCTGTCAACAGCTGAAGCCATAGCCAGACTTCTTTCTCTCTTGGCTGTGTGGATTGAGTGCCTGGATTATAGAGTGCTATGAATCCAATACAGTGATACTTCAATTCACAATTCTGGAGAAGATGGCTGCAGTCCTGTTTATCAACTCGCATGGCATTTGCTAGCTATTTTATTGAATAGTTCTGTTTGTGAACCAAATTGTAAACAGAAGTGTTTGTGAACTGAGGTGCCCCTGTACCAAAGAACAAATCACTTAGTCCATTCTGGAAGATGGTGCCCTTGGATCTTAATCTCAAAGAAAAATATTTCACCTTTCCAATTTTGTGGCTGCAAGTTTCATTCTGTCTTTATTTTTAGTTTAAAAAAACAATTAAAAGAATTTGATAACCTGTTATGTACTATAACATGATAGGCATTGTGTTGCTGACATAGGAGACTAGGGTATGGCAAAGCTGACTCGGGAAGTAGGCATGACTTGTGAATTGCAAAATCCCATCATATATGTGCAGAACAGCCCTCCCAAAGCCCTACACATGGACTTCTTGTGAGAACTTGGGCAGGTTCTCAATAGGATAGCCTGGACCTGATGTTAACCTGAAGCATGGGATGTTGGCACTGCCTCTTAGGACTAGTATGTAGAAGTTCTTGCAGTTTCCTCAAGATTTGGATCATATAAAGAGACACAGATGCTCTGAAGAGCAGGCCATCATGGTTTTCCTCATGATAATCCAGCCATCTTCCTCTAGGGCGTACTTTTATCTTGCCTTTTCTTCCTTTACTTTCACTTATCTCACTGCTAAGCCAGTTTCTCTCTCACTCTTCATTTCTGCTTTTTCATATATACTTTCCCACTGTTTAAAAAAATTTTTTGAGGCTGCAAAGGATATTCTTCTGATTTTTGTGATACATTGAAGCCATCTATTCTATTGCCCAGTTTCAAAGTACATGGCTTTTTAATGTTAGTCTCTTCGATAACAAAGTTCTCAAGCTGCAGCTTTACCACAGCTTCCCTTCTGTACAAACTCAAAACTTTTAAAATCATTTTGTTGGGCTATTTGCTCTTGATTCTCAAGATACAACTAACAAAAAGATCCCAATAGCAGTCATACCACTGCCTCAACATTAGGTTTTCTTAAAATTTTTTCTGCCAGATTAGTCTGCTGGCCTCAATCTCACTCTCTTGAAATGTCTCCAGATATGAGCAAAATGTAGAAAACCTTTCAGCCAGAGCATAAGACACATGGCCTGGAGTCCAAACATCAATGCAGTCCTTGTTCCCAGTTGAAATCTCTTGAACCTGGTCTTTTCCAACTGCACTGCAGTCAACATTCTAGTCTTCTGAGCTCCATTGAAAATCTCCCATCATACGTGGCTCACAGCCTTTGAGGATTGTTTCTTGTCTTGCAAGCCAGTTCCAAAGGTTTCTGAACCACACAGTATAGTTACAGTAATGACTCCACTTCTCTGGTACCAAAATCTGGCTCAGTTACTTTCTTTTTGCTGGGACAAAATATCTGACATGCACAATTTAAAGGAGGAAAGGCTTATTTTAGCTCACAATTTGTAGGTTTCAGTCCATAGGTGGCTGGCTCTGAGGCAAGATGGCATGGCAAAGGGGCATGGCAGACAAGAGGCAGGGAGCACTCAAGGCAGGAGGGATATGTATGTATAATCTCCAGACTATGCCCACAGTGATCCACCTTCTCCCACTAGGCTTATTCTAGCATCGTATGCAGCTATAAACCTACCAGTGGACTAATCCAGTATCACATACCCATGACCCCAGTCTCACACACCCATAATTCAGTCACCTCCCAAAAGCCCCACCTATGAGCACATGAGGCTTTGGGGGGACATCTAGATATAAGCCATAACAACACCATATATTGCTTACTCATTCATCATCTGATGAACATTGGGGTTTTCTTTTTTTGTGTATTATGAATAATGGGGCCATGAACATTTGTTTGAAAATCTCTTGAGCATTTACCTCAGAGTGGAGTCACTAGGTTGCACAGTTTAATCACTGGAGGAACTGGCTATCTGATTTGCCCAATGACTGCACCATATCATAGATCCATCAGCAGTCTATTGGAGTCTGAATTTCTCTGAAACTTTGCCAACAACTGTTATTGTCTGCTTTTTCTTTTTATAGTATCTGTGCATCCTGGTGGATATGAAACAGTATTATGGTTTTGATTTCCACTCACATAATAACTAATGATGTTCAGCATTGTTATATGTGCTTACTGCCATTGACATATATATGTTTTGAGAAATGTATATTCAAATCCTTTGCCCATTTTTAAATTTGTTTTTTGTTGGTTTGTTTTTGGTTTTGTTTTTTGAATGGGGTCTTACTATGAGTTCAGGCTATCCTTGAACTTACTATGTAACCCAGGCTGGCCTTGAATTTGTGGAAATCCTTGTGCCTCAACTCCTCAAGTGCTAAGATTATAGTTATGTACCATGACTGGATTTATTATTGTTATTATTGAGCATACATTTTTTTTATATATTTTGGGTATAAATCTCTTATTGGTTATATGATTTGCAAATATTTTCTCCCATTTTCCTTTTAGCTTTCTTTATAGTGTTCTTTGAAGCACAAAATGTTGTTTTTTTCAGTTTTTCATTTTTTTCACAAAAATCTTTAAAATTTTGATGATAAATTGCTTATCTAGGGGCTGGGGATTTAGCTCAGCAGCATAAGCACCTGCTTTACACGCACATGGTCATGAGTTTGATCCCTGGTACCAAAATAAATAAATAAATATAAAATAAAAAAATAAATTGCTTATCTAAAACAACTACAATAGAGCTGGGCGTGGTGGCGCACGCCTGTAATCCCAGCACTCAGAGGTTGAGGCAGGAGGATCCTCGTGAGTTCGAGATCACTGTGGGCTACAAAGTGAGCTAAAGGCCAGCCTGAACTAAACAGTGAGACCCTGTCTCAAAAAGAAAAAAAAAACACAACAAAAACTACAATAACAAAAGAAAAAAACCTTGGAGGAGCCAGGCATGGTGGCACATGCCCATAATTCTAACATCTAGGAGGCTGGGGCAAGATGGTCGTGAGTATGAGCCCAGTCTGGTCAGTTTAGGAAGATCTTGTTACAAAATGAGACAGAGGGGAGGGGATGGGTGTTTACTGTACCTCACTGTAAAGGCCCTGAGTTCAAGCCACATACCAGGAAAAAAAATTAGAAATCTGGATAGAGCATAATGTTTTCCCAATACATACTGAATAGTTCATTGGATTTTATAGCAAGAAAGTAATGCAGGAGAGTACAACAAGAATAAGATAATTTGTGTGTGTGTGTGTGGCTTTTTGAGACAGGGTCTTGATCTGCAGTTCAGGCTGGCCTTGAGCACTCTGTAGCCCAAGATGGCTTTGAATTCACAACAATGTTCCTGCCTCAGTCTCATGAGTGCTGGGATTATAGGCATGAGCCACCTCAGCCGGCAAGAATAAGAGAAATTTATTTGTAATTAATTAGAAAAAAATATTTTGATGGATAGAAAATTAAATTCCACACAGTTAATATATAAGAACACAAGGTCTGTAACTTATTTTGACTTATTTTTATATCTGTAAGTATACATCATGCAGATTGCAAGAGGCTATTATACAAAACTTAAGCTGTAGGAAAATATGTATTTGTCCTTAAAACTGGCTAAGTGAGGCTGAAACTAGAATTGATTACTTGGGTTAATGGGTTGATGGTTTATAAATGACAAATGGGAGGCTGGGTGTAGTGGCACAAGCCTATAATCCCAGCACTCAGGAGGCTGAGGGGAGGAGGATTGCTGGGAGTTCAGACCAGCCTGGGCTACAAAGTGAGCTCAAAGCCAGCCTGAACTGTACAGCCAGACCATCTCAAAAAAGACCAAAAAAAAGAAAGAGAGACAAATGGTTGTATTAAAGATCTTATTAACTTTATTTGTTGAACATTTACTAGTCATATTTTAATTAATGAGTTGCTCTTAAACCTTTCTGATTCTCTTCTGTCTCTTTGAGCTCTTTGGTAGTTAAAACTAAATTCAATATGCGTCTGAAACATTTATAGACATGTAAGCAGACACACCCAGTTAACAGTTTATAAATTCCCCTAACCTGAAGAAGGAAACTAGGCACAGAAACTGTCAACCATTGCTATGAATGCCGTGCCAAAATTCCTCTCCAATGATTTATTTCCTTCTTGAAAATGCTTTAAATAAATATGACAAGCTGGGTGTGGTGGCATGTGCCCATAATCCCAGCACTGAGGAGGCTAAAGCAAGAGGATCTCAAATTGGAGTCCGTCCTGGACTATGTAGTAAGATCTTGTCTTCAAAAATTAAAAAAAAAAACTAAATAAATAAGACAATAAACATGAAAACACTGAATGTCCATGAAGGAATGGATCAGAAATTGTAATTGGTGAGGGTGAAAGACAGGAGTTCTAAAAAGAAGGTTTGGAAGTAGACTTTTCAACTGGGATCAGAAGCACAGATGAGAAGGGCACTATGGGATGAGAAATCTATTCAAGCCGGCTAGTCAAGAGGGTTCAGAATTCAAGAGGATCTCAATAACTGATCTTAGACCTTGCCACCTGGGAGTTCTGTTCTTTGTTTTTGTGGTGTTGGAGATGGAGCCCTGAACCTGGGACCTGGCTCCTGCGAGGTAAGCACTCTGCCACTGGGGTCCTCCTGGCCTGTCTGGGAATTCTGTCTGCTTCGGGGGAACTCATGTCCCCAACCTGGCTGGAGACACTAGCAGCTGCTGACATGAAGGGACCATGACAAGCTATGGAGGCCTCTGTGCCTGACCAGCTGCAAGCATCTGTGGCACTGGGTATTTTGCAGGAGGTTCTCTAACCACACCAGGAAACACAGAGTGAACTGATGAAAAACACAGCAGCATCTGGGGAAAGTCGGTGGGAGCGACTCTAAGAGTAAGGAAATGCATCATGTGACTGCAGGGAAGTTCAGAGGTAGGACTGGGGCTACAGATGGGCTGCATGTTCTCCCAGCCTGCGACTCTACTTTTTAAAAAGTAATACTTTCAGAAATTTTAGGTATAGAACTGAAATATTTTATCATATTTCAATTCCTTATCCTTCTGTGTTCTGTCACATTACAAGTGTTATTTACACTTAGCTATATAATAAAATGTTTTAGTATAAAAAAATAATTTCTTGGCATCATGACCCAACTGTGCTGACATCCAGAGAAAGAAGACTTTCTCCCTTGTAGGAATGAGACCGTATTTCTAAAAACCTGGCACAATTGGTCCAATCCCTCTTCTGAGTCTATTTCTAGTCAAAGTTTAACAGCAGTCATCTAAAGTAGAATAATTATCAAGGAGTCCACTATTTATACTCAGTAAAAGCTAATTTTACTTTAGCTAGGATTTCTTTAGTTTTTCATTAAGTTATCTATAACTTATTTATTGTTGGTACTATAGAGGTATCAGTAGTGTCTGTAGTCTCAGCACATTAGAAAGCTGAGGTAGGAGGATCACAAGTTTCAGCCCAGCCTGGGAAACTTAGCAAGCCTGTTTCAGAATAAAAAGGGTGGGAGGTGTAGCTAGTGTAAGACCCCAGGTTCAAGCCTGAGTATTAAAAAAAAAATTACTTGCTCATGACTTGGTAAAGAACTCTACTTTTCTTTCTTTTTCCACCAAACTGAGAAGCTGTTGCCTTTCTGTGATAATAGTAAGAAATAAATATCTGAGTACTTGGCTTATACAACAAACCTATAAGCCAAGGAAAAGTGCCTGGGATATAAGTGAATTAACATGAACTATGGCATACGAATAAGAAGCAGTTTAGTCACACATGATTTGGTTCATTAAGGTTCAAAATTAATGATATAAACCCTTATTATTACTCAAATTCAAGGGAGCAGAGGGAGTGTGAAGGCACACTTGACCTGTCGATCCCAGAAATACAGGTAAATTACATGAGAGCCAGACATGGGAGTGTGGCCTGTAGCCCCAGCCCTCAGGAGGCTGAGGCAGAAGGATTGTGAGGTGGAGGGCAGCAAGGACTACAAAGTGGGATTCTATCTCAGCAAAGAATCCCTCCTTAAGCCAGGTGTGGTGGTGTAGGCCCGTAATCTCAGCACTAGGGAGGCTGAGGCAGGAGGATCCTTGCCAATTTGAGACCAGCCTGGGCTACAAAGTGAGCTCAAGGCCAGCCTGAACTGCATAGGGAGACCCTGTCTCAAAAAAGAAAGAAAGAAAGAAAGAAAGAAAGAAAGAAAGAAAGAAAGAAAGAAAGAGTCCCTCCCCCAAATTAATGATATAAACCCTTATTATTATTACTCAAATTCAAATTATATAGTGACATTGTTGCTTACAATAAAACTACCAAGGCCAAGACATTAAGAGTTGATGAGTAGTTGTTCACTGTAGGGGAATTATTCACTTTACGTGAAGAGTGATAGTGCCTTCCTTGTGCATGGGCGTGCCTGTGTGAACTGTGCTATATATGCAACAGGAAGAATGATATAGTATAGGGGAATGAATCTCGGTGAATGACCTCAAATGATATAGGAGAATAAAACTCCCAACCTACTATGTCCATGAGTTCTTGTTCTCTAAAATCAAAGAATGAATTTTAGGAACAACGGAGGTGAAGAGTAGAATATATTTATTGAGAAAAAGAAAGCTTCTGTCTGAAGAGAGACAGAAGGGGGTCCCAAGCGGGTTGCCCAAGACTCTGTCTTTTCCAAGGACTTTTATAGAGTAAGACCATGGGTTCAAGGTGGGGGAAGACTAGGAACTCAGAAGGCAGATGGGCATAAGGTGGGACATAACTATAATCAGCCAATAAGATCAATAGTTCAGGTAAATTGAATACATTAGGGACAAATGGGAAAGCAAGTCACATAGAAAGCAGGCATTCTTGGGGTTGTAACCTTTACCCTAGAGGGATGGTTTAGTGGCTCCAGGGTGAGAGGGAACTAATTAGAATATCAGTCTTTAGGATGTGGATTCATTTGTTTGATCCTTTGTCTTGAGGCCTGGCCCACAGCAGGAGGTGTCTGTCTCCCCCACAGCTGCCAGGTGCTTGCACTGGCTCCACTGAGGACCTAGCCCTGTCTCACTGCCTATAATATTTCTGATTGACTCAGCTGCCTGTAACAAAAGGACCAAGCCTTCACGTGTGTGTGTGTGTGTGTGTGTGTGTGTGTGTGGTACTGGGAGTTAAACCCAGGCCCCTGAGCCATGGTACACATGTGCTGTGCCACCCAAACATATTTCTTCGTCTTTTTTTTTTTTATTTAGAGAAAAAAAAATGAAACAGGATAGAAATAATACAAAATTTCAAAAAACAAAAACAAAAACCAGTAAGAAATCACTAGTTGACAATTACATATTTCCCTCCTAGAAGTAGTTGTTCAAGTTACAAAAGTAAAGCCTACAAAGTAGACATTTAAACAGTGAGACTGCAATCAGCTCTGTTCATCTATCCAACAAAAAACTTAGTATTATGGTCATCAATCCTACACACTCAAACATACATGCAGTTATACCCTTTAGAATACTTTCTCTTTTTTTACAATGACTATAATCAATTCTCGTAAACTGTTTAGAAGTTCTACACATGTATAAGTCTCTACATGTATACCTAGCCTTTCTGTATTAGACGGAAAAACAAACAAAAACAAGTCAACAATACAAATTCCTAGAGAAACACAAAATGAGGACATATAAAACCACAATACTAGGTGATCTACGGTTGTCACCATGATGTCTCCTGTTATTTTCAATAAA